>CAVNYN010209259.1:0-22868 GCA_963692815.1 Nyctanthes arbor-tristis
CGCCCCACCACCACCACCACAACCTATTGCCGCTGCCGCCGCACACGCCCCCCCCAAAATAACTTTTTCTCCCTCTCATTTCATATATAATTTGATTTTGCTAGGGGAAAAAAATTCCCCCAACACTATCCATCTAAACATTTTAAATTACACACGTCAAAAATGGTTAGAATCAGCTTTATTTTTCTGTAGACAAAATTGCACTGGCTCTATACTCATAGGAAATGTCCTTAAGCATTGCTTTGTCTCTCTGCAAGCTCCTCCTACATTTTAGAAGCAAATTCAGCAACAGTCATGCCAACTTTATTTTCACACATTGATCAATAATTGAGATAACTTGCATTTGACTACAAAATATAGGCTAAAACTCCTCCACTTAAGAAAACAGGAAACCCAAACATTCCAATAATAAGTGGAACGATCAATAGTTCAGTTATTGATTGTTCCATAAACCAAATGGAAGCAATTCAACAATGTCGTTACCAATTCAGACATACAATGTAAATCCCTACTCAGAAGAAGCCAAGTGAAAATTACAGGGGAAGAAAGACCAAGTGACTCAAAAAGCTAGGTTTAAGTTTGAATTTAGAAGAGATAAACAACAAGTACAAACTCATCGATTCATTTAAACAAATGCAGCAAAAATTTGGGTGGTGATTAAACATCAATAAGCATTATGTAATCATTATCACTCGGATGCCTTTAAAACTCGTGCACGCAGAAATAACACTATGATGATACATATATTATCATCAAATCAGACTTGTATCTTTGGAAAATAAATAAATAAATCAGTCTTGTCTTCACGTCACAGAAACTTCTGCAATAAAGTAGCTGATATTTTTTGGAAGAGAACTCTTTTTAGCCGAAGTTTAGTTACAGCCCAATTATGAAATCTTTCCTAGCATTACATGCTGATATTTGCATGATATAGCATTCAAAATATTTGACACATAGGTAACCATAAAACAGAACATAATTAGCACTCCTCTATAAGTTGAACTAAAATCAAGCAATGAAGCAAATTGAATAAAATATAATACATAAGTTAGCTTTGCACTCTGAATAGCATAATCTTCATTTCATTTCAATCACAGCCAAAATCTGGTATATTTAACTACCAAGATGCTCGGAATTCCAACATAAAAAATGGCAGTTAACATCAAAATGTAAAAATGAAATTATAAGTGTTGACTCGGTACGAATTCATTTTTATCTCTAAACAGCTTACATATCTGGTTCTACATTAGCAAGACTACCAGCTGCAAATCAAGCTACAATCCTACTCTGCATTATTTCCTTCCATAAATAATCTTAACTCAGGCATCAAGCACCATCCAATAGGAAAACGAAGATCAGGAAATTAAGGAGATGTTTGATTCTATTTATAAAAAACACGTTATAATCCCACCGACCACTGATTTGACAACTATTCATCTATAACCACAATTTTCAAACTTTTATTAAATCTATATAACTCATTTCACTTTATTATAATTTCTTATTATAATACGATTTGAATAAGGAGATTCAAACATCCACTAAATAAAACTTAGATTGACAATAAAACCCTTATTGATATAAGGAAAAAAAGACAACAATCAAAGAGCTCAGAAGTGTAAGACCACTATCCCATGCTTCTTTCACTTCATTTAATACACACATTGCAACATCTACAAAGGGTATTCCATCTCAGTTTGCAAAATCTATAATATTTCTCACTAAATAACACGAAGCTGTAAGAAAACTACACACCTCCATTCAGCCATTCCTTGTGCATATATTTGTCTTCTTTCCCCTTTTCATCAGTGTAATATGAAGAAATAATTACAGGAACAAAAAGAAAAAAATTATTTCACCTACAAATTTAAACAAAAAATTAATCAAGCAGGAGGATTAAAAAAAAAACTTTTGCAACTTTGATTCTCGGCTTCTTAGCCTCAAGTTACCATATCATGTAGGGAAAAAAGTATCATCAATGTACCTATATATTGATCAAGAATCAGAAGGGAAAAAATGAGAAACAAAACTTGGATTTCAAAATCAGGAGATCAACCGATTGGAAAACTCTAGTTGGTGCCCTCCATTTGTTCAAGAATGAAGATTTTTAAGCTTGTTTCATCTAAAACAAAATTTAAGATAATTCAAGTTATGTCTCACAAAATTAAAGTAATTTACAAACTGAAATTCTAAAATATAATGCACATGAACTTGCAAAATCTATAATATTTCTAACTAAATAACACAAAGCTATAAGAAAACTACACACCCCTATTTGGCCATTCCTTGTGCATATATTTGTCTTCTTTCCCCTTTTCATTGGCATAACACGAAGACGTAATTATAGGAACAAAAATAAAAAATTTATTTCACCTACAAATTTAAACAAAAAATTAATCAAGCGGGAGGACTAAAAAAAAAACTTTTGCACCTCATATTCTCGGCTTCTTAGCTCAAGTTACCATATCATGTCTCTATTTTTTCAAGATTAAAAAACACATGAAAACTTTAAAATCTCACAAAGTAGAAGATTACCCAAAACCAATTATAAGCAGACAAAAGAGAAGATTACCCCACACCCAAAAAAGGGGAAAAACTCCAAATTTGTCTTATATAACCTTCGATGTCTATCTCTTGCATTTACGGCTTAAGATTTGGTCTAAAAACACATAGAGGATGTACTGACCAGAAATCCCTAGCCTCTCTCTCCCTAGTCGCCGCTGATCTCTACAGGAAATTAAAACCGGAAAAGAAAGTCTCTTGTTAGATTTGTAGTCAAGGTTACAGAGGAGAGTAAAATCCATAAAAAATATCAAAATTACTCTCATAAAAAAATCAAACAAAATTCTGGCAAAATGATAGAAGTTCGATCGATAGCATTAGTATAATAATGGCACTATGGAAGAAGGATTATCCAAAAATACGAAGAACATAGGGATGGAAGATGCTGAATATTTGCTTTGTTCTGATCGTATTATATGGTTGTATTGCTTTGTATTCGTATTCCCAGAAAAGAAAAAGGCTTCTCACGTGAATGCTAACCCGTAAAACAGCAAACTGCGTGAAGGTTCCAGTGAAAGCTAATTGGGAAAGCATTTAAAAAATATAGCCTTTTCCAAATTTCCAATGCATTAATTAATTAACCAATAAAATTTAAACCAGCAAAAAAATTGAAAAATAAAAAAGATAGCAGCTGAGTTTGGGCGGGAAACTATAGGTCAGACCCGCCCAAGCTCAGCTGCTTTAGTACATTATTATATAGATACTTTAGTTTAAATAATATACTATTTTATTAATTACAATACACATTAAACATGATATATATAAAAGAAAATTTATATTGCAGCTACATTTTTAAAATAAAATAGAAGACAATATTTTGAGATAGATGAAAGAAGGAATAAGAGTATATCCTTTGTGGGACGGATGTAATATTTATTTTTCCATGAGAATTAGCACAAATAATAGATTAGAGGGTTGGAAATGGTGGTATGTCTAGTGACCAGAATTTTCATAAACGAAAATTTAAACTCCTACAAAAAGTTTGTCAAGTAGCATCGTTATCACTTTTTCATTTACTATCTATATATTTGAGATATTAGTCAAGGAAATATTTTAATGCCTTGGATTGTTTAAATTAAATTTCAAGGTAATTTAAAAGCCAAATCCGAAAATTAGTTTAGCTCATTTCAAGGTCGAGGGTTGTCGAATGAGTATCTAATGTGAACTTATATTCCAAAGTATTAGTTCATGTTTGATTTTATAGGTTCAAATTTATTTAAGTCCAACATTGAAAATATTTGGTCCAATTTTATGGAATTTATTGAAAGGAAAATCACAGGATTTACTTGCAAACTTAGGTTTGTCGAAAAATACTTGGTATTATTTTAAATTTCAAAAATACGTAATTGTTTTTATAGACAATTCTCGCTCTAGGCCCTAGCTTTTCAATTTTATATTAATTTTGTCTTCACTCTTTTTTTGGGGCCTACTAGGTCCTCAACCTTTTACAATTTATTATCATATTATGTCTCCAATATCATTTTTCGTCCCTAACCTTTCAATTTTCACACTTAACCCATATAAAAATGATTATTATACCTTCTTCTTTATTTTCATTATATATATCCCAACCTTTCAATTTTTATACCAAATTTCCTCATTTTTTTCAATGAAAAGCACCCAACCTTTCATTTTTTGTCGTGTTATACCCCCATTAACACTTCTCTCTCCATTTTTCTACCGTAAATTGTATCACTCCAACAATAAGTTTTGAAATAGTATCATTATATTATGATGGCAACAAAAAGAAGTGTGGTAGATTTAGAGCGGATGGGGCTTAATTTAGGTCGCCCATAAATCATATCCGTAAAATTTGTAATTAGTGAATGAAATTGTATGGATTGCATAATGGATTATAGGAAATGAAGGTGATTATCAGAAATAGAGAGTAAAAGAGCGACGTTAGACAAAAAAATTAGAATTACAGCATTAGATCCATTTTCATTTTTGTAAATTGAGAATAAGTTTTTTTTAATGGATGCACGCTAATCCATATCTATTACGTGATCTATGATGCAAAGAAAAATCTGATTTGGTCTATTGCAACTATTATTAGATAGGCAATTTTTTCTTATTTTTATGCGGATTAGGTATCTGTCAAATTTGGTGTAGATCAAGTTTTTTAGTTATCACTATTTCTAGCGGTTGTCGATGGGGTGAGATGGGCAAGGGTGGGTGAAGTTCTTATTTTATATTAATTTTTATTTTTTATTTTTATTTAAATAATGATGGGTATAATGATAATTTTAATAGAAATTAACAATAATAATTGAAAGGTTGAAGATGGAAGATTTTTTTTTTCTTTGAAAGAAAATGTATTATTTCTCATTAATGAAATCATCAGAAAATACATCCGCATCCAAAATGAATGAAGCCAACCCGATGCATAGTAAAAGGTCCAAGGGCTACTATAGTATCTAGCTTGTTTAACTAAAGTGTACACTACTATATTAGCTAGTCTACTAATATGATGAACATGAATAGCTGAGACGCCTTTCAAAAGTTCGTTACAATCATGGATGATGAGGCCAACACTACTACAGAAAAGTACAATAGGCGTCAGTTATACTGATGAACACATGTCGGTTTTAAAGGCGATGCATATGTCAACGACACATATTGTAAAGGTATATGTGTTGGTTGTTAGTCGACGTCTAAAGATAACAATAGGTGCCGGTTTTTGGATAGATAAAAATAGTGTCAATTCTTGTCTAAAAACTGATGGCTGTTGTGCACAATAGGCATCAGTTGTAAAGGAAGAACCAACTTTAACTTTAGGCGTCTGTTCCTTCTTTACAACCGATGCCTATTGTTCCCCCTTCCCATTTCTTCTTCTTCTTCTCTAACCCACTTTTAGAGAGCCATCATTTCCAACAATACCATTGTTGCTCTTCAAAATTCAAAATCAAAGTTTAAAATTCAAAATCAAAATTCAAAATTCAAATATCTGAATGAGATTCAATTTATAAGGAAATTAACAAAAGAATAATTTAATGAAAACAGAATCAGTTTATCACGGATCTCATTGTCATCTTCTAGTATCACAGACTTAAAAAAAAAAAGAATCAATTTATCAAGGAAAACATTAAGAAGATTCAATCATCAAGCTGGCTCCTTCTTCACGTAAACTACTGCGTCCTTACCAAACTCTACCGGTTCTTTACTCGCCGCAATCTGGACAGAAAAATCACGGACCAGCCAATCTTTCTCCAATCAACTGTCTTGCCCTTGCCCTTCATCGAAGTTAAAAGCAAAACTCAGAAGGTCGTACTGGAATTTCTAGTTTTGGATTGGGCAGTTGTTTTATTAAACTGGCAGATAAACGTCTTCTATTTTGGACTGGGGACAATCTCCGACCATTCCCTTACCTTCTTCACTAATGTTATTCCCTTCACCCATCAACTTCCGGCACTATCTTGCTTTTTCTCGGGCATTGATACCCTTTCCTAGTTATCGGGTTGTCGTGTCGAAAAGCAAGGGAAATTCTAATGGCAGCAAGATCCGCAACCGGAGAAGCCAAGTTCTTCTGGTTTTATGATCTCCAGTACCCATCTCAATGAAACCCCCAGAAAACAAACAAAAGACCAAAATTGAAGAAGCCCTTCTTTTGTGTTTGTGTATATGTACAAACCAACAAATCAAGAAATATCACAAGAACGCAAGAGAAAAAGGCCAAGGATCAAAAGCCGAGATGGTGAGTATGAAAATGGATACAGAAGAGTCTGTTAAAGTTTTGGGGATAGTACTCATTCTATTCTTTTCTCTGCAGACGCCTATGAATTCCCTATGAAGAAAATGAAGATCGAACAAAGCTCGAGAGAGAGAGAGAGAGAGAGAGAGAGAGAGGCGTGTATGCAAATCTATGCAAATCGTAAGATTGAACGATTGCCATTGATTTGACCGGTAAATAATGAAAAATATATCAATTTCTAATGAATAGGCGTCGGTTCCTTTTTACGAACTTACGCCTATTCTATCATACACATCAGTTTCTCAAGGGACTGACGTGTATTATTTACTAATAGGCGTCGGTTGTCAGACACCTATTAGTTAAAAAATTTTAAACATCGGTTCTTAAAAAAAAACTGACGTATATAGTAGTAGCATAAATTTTAAAATTACCATCACGTATTGTTTATGTGTCGTTTTTCCAGAAAGTGATGTTTATTTTCATTTTTTTCCCTAATTCTGTAGTAGTGCAAGCTGCGTATTATCTTCCTTTTTGGCAAGAGCATCAACCACCCCTTTAGAGTCCATCTTGATCATGACATTAAAGAAGCCACTAGATCAATATCAAACTTCTATTAGTTGCATCTGACACCACTTGAGAGACCCTTCATCACGTAGACTCCAGCCAAAGCCTACCTTGCCTTCTTCCCCGAAATTACCCTTATCAATGTTGCATTTCCACCAACCCAAAGGAGGTTTTAGCCAACAATGATTAAGCGATACCCCATGATCATTTAGTTCCTTTAATTGCTGTGCCTCTTTCCAATCATATAGATAGTTAATACTATGAGCCACAGCCATCACATAAGAAGTCATCTGTACCCTCTACAATTTGTTGGTCTAGTATTCGCGAATCAACCATGCAATGGCACAAATAACCCCTAACTTTTCCATATCTCCTTCATGCAACAGATGAAAGAACTACTCTTCAAATTTGAAATTGGAACTCCTCTCTTGAGGACGGAGGATGTTAGTAGGCGCGTAACACAATTATAAATGAAAGATTAGAGGTTCTAGTGCTCATAAAAGTATGTGGACAAAATTGTATAAAATCGAAAGGTTGGGGTCCTATAGTAGAAAAAAAGAATTAAGGCTATAATAGTTATTTTGAAAGGGGTTGATGGTGAAAGTTGAAAGGTGGGAGGAAATGTGATATCCTCAATCTCACATCGCTTAGGTGAAGAAAAGGAGACCAATTTATAAGTTAAGTGATCCACTCTATCTGATATGAGGCCTTTTGGACAAGAACTCAAGAGCAAAACCGTGCGGGCTAGGCCCAAAGCAGACAATATCATATCAAAGTAGAGTGAGTCGTTACAGATGGTATCAGAGATGAGCCCAACTGAAAGTGTGGCCAACGAGGACGTTGGACTCCCTTAAGTGGGGTGATTGTGATAGTCTTAATCCCACATCGCTTGGGTGAAGAAAAGGAGACTAGTTTATAAGTTACAAAAAGTGGAACGGGTTGTTACACAAAAAGTGACATTGTGATATAATAAGTAAAAGGTTGGGGGGCCTAATAGGCCTAAAAAAAGAATGAGAACAAAACTGATACAAAGTTGAAAAGTTGGGAACCTATAGTGAAAATTCTCCTTATTTTTTTATTGAGAGAGTCTTCAAGAGACATGACTTATATGTCTACGTAATGGGACTTCTTTTAATTTATTGACATGCGTAATTGTGCCCCACTTGAATTTTCATTTGTTATTTTCTCTCATCATTAACTAAAAATCCACCTACTTAAATAGTATTACCTCTGTCCCAAAAAGATAGTCCAGTTACTATATCAAGAGTGTATTTAATTTTTCGGTTTCATCTTTACCCTTGTTCAATTACTACCTTGGTGCCTTGATTTAAAAGAATCTTAATCATTTAATGGGCACACATCTAATTAATTAAGCATGAAGATTAGAATTGGAAGAACGCCTATAAAATTAATGTTCTAATAAAATTATCTAGCGTTTCTCAATCTATGTAAAATTACCTGTCACTCTATCTTTCTGGGACCGAGGTAGTAACAACATATGCCTTAGTTTTAATAAAATCCAAGCCATTTTTATTAATTTTAAATAAATCACAATCTAGTTAGATAAATAAATTTTGAATTACTAACCAGTCCCAAAGCCATTTTCACTGTTCATTTTTCAAACCAAAGTTAAGATTAGTTAGAAGCCTTATTGGTTACTGAAGTTGTATTTGTATTTCTTTTTCTTATTTCAATTTTTTAATTGAAGTAATGATTGTTTCCCATTGAGTATCCATTTTCACAGTTCAATTTATATCCATTCTATAGTCTACAAATGTCAGCCTAGTTAGGTGTGGAAAAGAATGTTGGATTACCATGTATTGGATTACTATGTACGGTTCACAATACATTAAAAAATGTATATCAACGATATACTAATTAAATGCTTACGAATTTAAAAATGTTTGAAATATATATTGCAAAGGGTTAATTTCACAAAAGGTCCCCAACCTTTGAGTTAATAATCAGTTGGGTCCTCAACCTTTTTTTTCACTCTCTTGCTCCCCAACCTTTTATAAATTCGCATGATATGTCGTTTTTGCCTCTTTTCCATCAATTTTTCAAAAAAAAAAAAAAGATTGTTTTACCCTTAACTTATTTATATTTTAAAAATAAAATATTTAAAAATTTTAAAAATAATAAAAAAAATGGGAAACACCTACCCACCCAGCCCTACCCCTACCCTACCCTCTCCATCCCTCTCCCAAGACCGGCCACCAGAAATGGCTACGGGAATGCTGTCATTTCCAGTAGCCAAAAAGGGGGTGATTCAAACATTCTTTGTATTAATAGGCTGACTATAAGATTGATTATTTTCCTTTTTTGTAATACCTAATGTGGTGTATATATTGAGCATAGTAGATGAATAAAATATACACAAAATTACTCATTTTTTCATTTTTTCACAAAGTATTAGAGCCACACGGCTCGTGGCTTTTCTGAAAACTTCTGATGGTAGATCCTAGCCATGAAAATCCCTCTAGGGAATTGACCAATCTTGATCCTCTTCACGAATTCACCACTAGAATGACCGAAATTTTAAACTAAACACAAACTCTTTCCATTACCACTAAAATTTCTATTGCCCGATTGGCATAAAATTGGATGGTTCGAATTATGCACTCTGGTCCCAAGTTGCCGAGATGTACATCTCTGGCAAAGACAAACTTGGATATATCAATGGTGATACTCCTCAACCTCCTATGACCAATCATTCCTTGTGCAAATGGCGTACTGATAATGCAATTGTTAAAGGGTGGCTCATTAATTATATTGATTCCTTGGTGATTGGAAATTCTATACGGTTCCGTTCAACAAAAGAAGTTTGGGATGCAATTGCCACAACCTTCTTTGATGGGACTGACACATCTAAGTGTATGATCTCTGACAACGTGTGACTCAATTAAGGCAAGGCGGTGGTTCCCTGGAGAAATATTACATTGGATTGCAAGGTCTATGACGTGAAATAGCCCAAATCCCATGGAGTGCCCAGTGGACATTCAACACTTCAATAGACTTATTCAAGAAGAATGAGTTTATATTTTTTTGGATGGCCTTAATGATATAGGCTGGACAAAATCAAGACTGATATTCTTCAATCTAACCCATTCCCTACAGTTGAGTAGGCTTATGCTCATGTACAAAGAGAAGCAATCAGACAATAAGTCATGATTTCTAGTGAGATGGATGGAGTTCTAGGGGTTGTTTTATCCTCTAAAAAGCTGACATTGGGACCTCCTACTGGAGATAAAATGACAAGACTTAAATCTCCAACCTGCGTACCAACTGCACTCATTGTAGGAGTCTCAAACACAAAATTGACTAGTGTTTTAAGGTGATTGGATACCCTAATCGGTGGGATGATTACCATGCAAGAAGGTATTGGGATAAAGCAATAGGTAAAGCTATCATTGTTACAGCAGAACCAAACCTTTCACTTACACCATCACCTTCAGGAGATCCAGGTACCCCAAGTCTTGTTCTTATTACTACTAATGGGAATAAAAGTGGAGATGATTGGCTCATCGACTCAAAAGCAACTGATCATATGACTTTTGATGTTAAGGATTTCACTGGTACATACTTTCCTCCATGTACTAAGATTGCTAATGCAAAGGGTGTTACTTCACCAGTGATAGGAGCTGGGACTGTGAATTTATCTCCTTCTCTACAATTGTCTAATACATTGCTTGTGCCATCTTTGTCTCATAAGTTGTTATGGCCAAATTACTACAGAATTGGTTGTGTTGTACTAATGTATCCCAACTTGTCTTCTTTAGGATATCCTCCCAAAGGAAATCATTGGACTTGGTACTAAGAGGAGGGGATTATATTATGTTGAAGATATCAGTACAAGACATGCGCCTCTCATGAATCATTCTATCAGCCATAAAGAAAAAGAGACTTGGATGTGGCATCGACGGTTATGTCATCCTTCCTTTTATTATCTTGAACATGTTTTTCCAGATTTATTTAAATATGTTAATGCTTCTGAGTTCAAATGTGACACATATATTCTGGCCAAGAGTCATCGAGCCACTTAACCATTAAGTATGAATAAAAGTGACACACCTTTTATATTAATTCATTCTGATGTATGGGTTCCTTTACCTGTCTCAAATTCATCTGGATATCGATGGTTTAGCATATTTGTGAATGACTGCATACGTATGACTTGATTATATTTAGGGAAACATAAGGATTAATTTACTAGTATTTTTGAAAGCTTCCATGCTATGATTCAAACACAATTTGGAGTAAAAATGAAAATTCTGAGGTCAAATAATGGGGGGTGAATACATCAATCAACAACTCGAGATGTACTTCAGTAAACATGGCCTAATCCATGAAACCCTATGTCTACAAACACCTCAATAGAATGAAATTGCTGAAAGGAAAAACAGACGTATTCTAGAATCTATCTCTATCGTTCCAGAATCTATCCGTAATGCAGAATTTAATATGGGCTCTGGTAATCTAGAATCTAGTAGAAATATGGGCTATGGTAATCTAGAATCTATCTTTGCTGTTCCATAATCTATCTCTCAGACTGCAGACTCTGGTTCTCAAAATCCAAAATCCCCTCACTCCAAAGTACCGCTGCCGTATCTCCTGAGGATATTCCTGAGGTAAGTATTCCTCCTTTGCCTATATATACTGATAACAATTCTTCCGTGGGATATATTTTACCCGCCAGGCACAATTGTGGGAAATCACCAAATAGATACTCTCCAGATATTGAGAAACGGAAGTCTAAGTATCCAATTGCAAATTACGTATTAGGTAAGGGACATTCTGAGTCCCTTAAGAGATTCACTCATGAGCTTCTTTGTGCCAAATTCCCACTAGTATTGAGGAGGCTTGACAATCAAGTAATGGACTCGAGCTATTAAGGACGAAATGGAAGCATTAATAAAAAATGACACATAGTCTCTTATTCCCTTGCTAGAAGGAAAAAAGACAGGTGGGTGTAAATGGTTATTCTCTATCAAACACAAGGCAGGTGGATCTTTGGAAAGATACAAGGCGAGGCTAGTGGGGAAGGGATATACACAGACATATGGTGTTGATTATCATGAGATATTTTCACTAGTGGCTAAATTGAATATAGTTCGTATCTAGATTGTCTCTTGTTGCAAATACAGATTGGCCATTACATCAATTTGATGTGAAGAATGCATTTTTACATGGTGATCCTGAGGAAGAAGTGTCCATAGATTTACCCCCTAGATACTCAGCCTCTCTAAAGTGGTTTGCAAATTACAAAGGACACTATATGGATTGAAACAGTCTCAATGAGCATGGTTTAGGTAGTTTGCACTTGCAATGAAAAAATATGGCTTCTAACAAAGTAACTCAGACCATCTTTTCATTTCTTAAAACATCAATCCAAGGTAACTGTCTTAATAATCTATATGGATGACATGATTATCATAGGAGATGACACGGAGGAGATATCTCAACTTCAGAGGCATTTGGAAATGGAATTTGAGATGAAAAATCTTGGAGATCGGAAGAGCGTCGTGTAGGGAATTGAAGTGGCTAGGTCTTGGCATGGTATGTTTCTCTCTCAACAGAAATATATACTAGATTTACTAGCTGAAGTGGGAATATTGGATTGCAAACTGGTAAACACTCCCATTATTCAGAATCATTGACTTAAAGAAGACTCAAGTCATGTACCACCTGATAAAGGCATGTACCAGAAATTAGTTGGTAAACTTATTTATCTTTCTCATACTCGACCGGACATTGCATATGCAATCAGTATTGTGAGCTAATTTATCCATAACACGAGTAAGAATCATATGGATGCGGTAACCTAGATATGCCGTTATTTGAAGTCATCTCTTGGCAAAGGGCTTGTGTTTCGAAGTAATGAAAATGATACCAAGATAGACGGATATACTGATGTAGATTGGGCAGGTAGTGTCACAAAAAGAAGATCACATCGGGATACTTTACGTTTGTGGGTGGAAGTCTAGTAACTTGGAGAAGCAAAAAAAAAAAAAAAAGTGGTCGCATTGTCAAGTGCAGAGGCTAAGTTTAGGAGCATGGCTAAGGGTCTTTGTGAATTATTATGGCTGAAGAACCTATTGACAAAAAAAGGTTTTGCTCCTTCTGCTGAGATGGATCTATTTTTTGATAATAAATCAGCCATCCAACATGGTAGGACAAAACATGTAAAAGTAGATAGACACTTCATTAAAGAAAAGCTTGAGGCTAAAATTGTATGTTTTCCATTAGTGAAATCAGAGGATCAACTAGCTGATATACTCAAAAGGCTGTATCGAGTAAAGAGTTTTACAGTTCACTTGTCAAGTTGCGCATCCAAGACCCGTATGCATCAACGTAAGGGGGAGTGTTGGTGTGAGCTAAAATATAGAATCTATAATGTGAGCTTAAATCATCCAGAATCTATATTCTGGATTCTAGGACTCAGAGTTTCATGATAGACAAGTCAGAATCTTCCCTGTATGAAATGAAGAAGAATATTTACGAGAACTTTCTTTGTATTTGTATATCAAATATTCTGTGTATTAACAGGCTGACACTATAGGATTGATTATTTTCCTTTCTTGTAGTACCTACTGTGGTGTATAGTAGATGAATGAAATATACAAGAGATTACTCATATTTTCATATTTTCACATATCTATGAGCACTTTATTTTATTTTTTCACATATTTTCATATTTTATTTATTTTTTTCCTCTTACTTTGCTCTCTTGAAGTGTATATATACTATTTTTTTCTTTCTTTTTTCATTCATTCCTCATCATTTGTTTGGTTATTCTTCTTGTTGATATCAAATTCAGCCTTTGACTCAACAAATGAAATTTGTATTTGCGGGAAATTTATATTAGAATTGGCTTGCGTAGTTAATGTGTAAAGGCAAAGAATATTTGAATAAATAGGATAGAGTAAATGTACCAAATATAAGAAGAATGAGATTTGTTCTGGGATCCCCCTTTTCTCAGCTCCGTTTACTCTTATTTATAGTGTAAACTTGCCATTTGCATGGTAACAAGGATTGCATGAATTTAACACTGGGCCCACAAGCGTCAAATCGGCTGAGATTTCTCTTCACTTTTAACTAACAGCTGCCTAAGGCATGCATGGGATGGGTAACCACCACTTCGCATTTAATGTTGGAGTCTAATAAGTCAAAGTGATAAGATTTTCCATGTGGGTTCCCAAGATTGGGTAACAAGTTTGCTAGGTCACAGAGGTAGATTGGGAAGCTGTAAGCTCGTAGGCGTAGAGGCTAGACGTCCTGAATCCCAGCAACATGTAGGAGAGAGATTCATTGCTTAGATCGCTAGAACGTATTTTCACGTTTTTTAGTCGTCTGGTAGCTAGGTTGTTAAGTTGGGTGAGGCTCTCGGGGGCTCATTTCCAAGACCCTACGATTGTTGACCTTGGTTGACCTTTGACCTTCGCTGACATTTGAGACTTGGTGGCCACAAAATGCCCCCTCAAGGCCGCTGTTCCTACGTCTCTAGGTTAGCAGTCTTGAAGTTATACTAGCAATCTTCTTCTGAGATTTATTTGCCGCCTGAAGTTGGGCTCTTTGAATTTTGAAACGATTTCTATGGCACACTCTACCATGTGTCAATCATCTGATGGAATGGCGTGTTCTAAAGATTTAAAGGCAGTGATCATTATTCCTATCGATGCTTCTTCATTTCCCGATATCACACACGCGGCAGCCATCCTTTTACCTTCTCGTTAGCCTATTTATACCCTTCTCTCCTTATTTTCTTTTCCCTTCGCCTCTGTTTATTCTGTAATCAACTTTTGAAGAGACTTTGGCCGCCTTTTTATTTTTTTAGGCTTTCCCTTTTCATGCCCCAATTTTCAACATAGTTTTTGAAGGCTTCGCGATACACTTAATGTAAAGGTAACTATTTTTTTCTGTATTTTGGGGAATTTTTTGATTGGACTTCTTTGTTAGCTTCTGGAATTTATGGGAACATTGTGAAATAGAGGGTAAAGAGAGCTTTCTTTCAAAGAGAGGTGTAGAAGAAGGATTTGTGGCAGATGTGGAGAGACCTACATATAAGGAGGCGACACAGCTAGTGTAAGAGCACATGCCAGAGGTCCAGTTCAAATGGACCAATGATGAGAATGAGGGAGAGGGTGATAAGGAAGAAGTTAGTTCTAGTAGAAGGCCTCCGGTGGCAGTGATTCATGATAAAGACCGGCCATGGGCTTCTAAATATATTCCTTCGAAGGTGATGGAGAGCGACTTGAATGAGCAAAGGCAAAACTATTGTGTTCCAGACTGCATTGCACTCTGGGTCCCTTATGAAGAAGAACGAGCTCAATGCCCCCTGAGAAGGTGTGTTGCAGCGAACACAAGGATGTTCGAGGCTGGTTTTCGCGTTCCGCTTCCATGACCCATTACCGGGCTATTAAATTTTTGGGAGATATCCCATTCTCAAATCACATATGCGAGTTGGAGGACCATCATTGGGGTCTTCACTCTTTGGCTGTGTAAAGGCTGGCGATACCTGAGCCATGACGACTTTAACTCGTATTACGTGCTGAAGACCTCGCCATCTAGAAAGGGATGGTTTCATATAGCCTCACGACCCAAGGCTGGGGCCTTAAGCCTTTGGGGAAACCTGGTGATAGAGGCTTCTAAATCGGGGCCCAACTAGAAAGAAAGTTGGTTCTGGGTAGGGGATGAGTGGAGAAGCCCCCTGAGTCCACGCGAAGAGGATGTAAACATCCCCACCAGTTATATGAAACCCAATAAGCATGATCTCAGTGAACTTATTCCCACAGCCCGATGAACTGATGTTTAACTGTGTTTTCCTTTATTATTAGGTATTGAACGAGGTCAACCGTTAACTCTACCGTTTAAGGAGCAAGCATAGATCATTGCCTAGATTTCCAAACATCATTGTGACATTGCAAAATTGATGAAAGAAGATTTTTTGGTCAGCACCTGTTTGTCTGTTCCCAGGACTAAGCACATTTCTAGGGATCCTAACAACTGTAAGCTACTGCTTCCTTCATCAACTTATCATTGCTTTCTTGATGACTCATTTTTTTTGTGAGACTTTTGTGACCTGACACTTGGCGCTCATTTCAAGGAAAAAAATCTCTCCAAGGGCCAAAGGCTGGCCGTTCGTGAAACTGAGAGGGAGAGAGCTGCGTGGGAGAAGAGGAGAGCTACTCATGACCAAGCCAATGGAATGAGGAGTGCCACACCACTCACTGGGGCTTTAAGGAGACAGGAGGAGAAGAAAAAGCCAAGGCAGGAGAAGGCAATGGGAAAATAGCTTGTGACTTTTGATGATTTGGGAGCTCAGGACCGATAAGCAAAGGCCCTATTAAGTATAATCCTTCTCTAAGTAGTTTAGTATGGGCATATATTCTCAATTCTTTCGACTAAATTATCAATATAGGATTCATTTTCTATACTCAAAGTCATATTTTCATTGGCTCTTAAAAAGGGAATAAAATTTTAACTTTTTTTAATAGTAAAGATAAAAAAAATTTATAAATTCAAAATTTTTCCATGTTATTTTAAATAAAAATTTATTTATTTCAATTGTTTAGTAAAAATCGGTCCTTTCACTTTGAACCTTTTCTAAACATTTGCGAATACTGGAATCAGCTTGGAAAACAATCTGAAGGTATCGAACAAAGACAGATACGGTTAATTAGTTTATAATAATTTTTTTTTTCAATAACGCTCCATTAAATTTTGAACTTTTTGAAAACTTAAAACTCATAAGCTAAGTCCCTATTATGCATAACACTTATTCAAGTAATTTAATATAGGTATATATCATCAATTCTTTTTACTAATTAACTAATATGGGATCCCCTTTTTGTACGTTTACGTGTGTATAACGAAAAATTATATAGGTCCTACCCATAATACAATATCTTTCATTAATGAAGATAAAAAGACTGTCTAAAAAATTTAAGGAGAGCATTGTGGAAAATATATGAATATTGGAACCATTCAGAAAAACAATCTGACAATATGCGACAACAAAAGTTAGTTCACAATAAAGTTTTTTTATTAATGATCTATTAAAATTCTAAACTTTTTAGAAGCTCAAGACCCATGAACTAAAGCCCTATTATGCCCCTTTTCTATGTAATTTAATATAGGTATACATCCTTAATTCTTTTTAGTAAATAACCGATGTGGGATTCCCTTTCCATAGCCAAAGTCATATTTTTTATGGCTCTTTAAAAAAGAAATAAATTTTCAACCCCTTTTTAAATGGTAAAAATAAAAAATTATGGTATCGAATGTTCTTTTCCCACATTAGTTTATTTAATTAAAATCGGTCCGGTGACTTTAAATCATTAGCTTTTCTGGTTTTTTGATTATTTACGAATACTAAAATCAATTTGAAAAACTATCTGACAGTATGAGATAATGAACATACAGTTAATTGTTACATAATAAACTTTTTTAATTAATAATCAATTAAAATTTTGAACTTCTTGGAAACTCACGGCTCATATGCTAACGCTTTATTATGTAAAAACCTTCTTTGGTAGCTTAATATAGGCGTGCATTCTCAATTCTTTTAGCTAACAATGTGGGATTCCTTTCTATGCCTAAAGTAATTTTTTCAATAGGTTTTAAAATAGGAATAAAATTTCAACGTTATTTTAGGTACAAATTATTTTTGTTTTCAATTATTTAATTGAAATCGGTTCAATGATCTTGAACTATTAGTTTTTCCGATATGATGGCAGGTCTGATTTTCTAAACATTGGAGAATATTGGAACCAATCTAGAACTAATCTGATGGTTTGAGATAAATTGAAACCAAAAATTAAGAAAATTGATAGAAAATAAAACTCCTCAAGATAACGAGTAGAAAATATTTTTAGATAAAATGAGTGTTTAGTAGAGGAAGAGAAGGAAAATGTGGATAAAGAAAGAAAGATATTTTCAGATAAAATAAAATCTAATTGGTGATTGGGAATAAAAATTAGAAAGTATGGTGATAATAATAAACTAAATCAAACATATCTATATAAATAATAAAAAAAGAAACAAAGATAAAAATAGAACTGAAAGACAAAAAAGGGAATATATATATATATATATATAAATTGGTAATAAATTAAAAAGATAAATAAAATTAAAAACTAAAATGAATATGAATGGCCAAGATTTAGAGATAAAATCAATGGCCATGATAAATTTTCCATATTTAGAAATTGAAATGGACGGGAAAAAATAAAGTGGAAACTATCCTCTCTTTATGTGTGTGTGTGTATTTATATATAGATTCAAGAAATTCATCTATATCACAATCCCAAGATCTTTGTTAACTGAAAATTTATGAAAACCAACTTTTACAAAGCAAGGCAAAAGCTTGACTCCAGCAAACAAAAAAAATGTGATAGGAGAAATAATACGCGTGTTGAAGAATTGTCTCTCCGCTAGACTTAACCTGTAACAAAGGCATTGAGAGCACTGTCTACATCAACCCCAATTTGTGTTTCGGCTTTCTCCACGTCAATTGATAATGAGCTCAGTTCTTGTGTGAATTCTGCGAGGCCCTTTTGGACTAGGCTTGGGTTGATTTGTTCAAGTGGAGTGGCCTCAACTGTTATTATATCTGTAACAGAATTTGCATAGATAAAGACAGATCTCACTTCTCAGGAAATATTTCTTCACCTCATCACCGTAATAAATTGACAAAACACTGGACTTCAGCTATGCAATTATCGCAACAAGAGTGGGTAAAACACCCATTTGTCTTGTAGTTACAGGGACTATAATCATGTCAAACTGAAAAAGCATAAAATAGATCAGGGAGATGTTAATAGTTTCAACTTTTTCCAGTTTTTCAAAGACAACAATTTAAAGAGGCACCTTCCACACAAAATATTACATGAACATGGAAATAATATCACTCCATTGATCACAAGAGGGGTTCAATAAAGTGTCTAAACAAATATTGAAACAGTAGTGGGTACAGATCTTTGACACGACCTGTCCCTTGATAAGTTACCAGTTTTATTTATTTCTCAAGAGGCTGACATCTAATACATTTGTCTTTAGGTTGCTCACATTTCACAACATAGGTGTAAGAGAAAACAATTTTGCATTAGCTGCATGATAAAGGGTTTCTCTTGTTGCATAGCATCTTCAACAATGTAATGTTACCGAATGTTGGAAACATTTTAGCTCTAATGTAGAAATTTTAAAAAAAATATAAGTTGTAACTGATTCTATACCCCATTTTTTCAAGACCATTTATAAGTGATTCTATGCCCCATATTTCCGAAATCATTTTCCCAAAAGATTTACTCATTGGCTATCAAGATCTAGAAGCTTGCTGGCAGAAAGGGCTACATTAATAACCCTTCCAGACAACATAAAGTCACAAGCAATAATTTACAGATTTCAAGCCTCGTAAATACACTAGTTCTACATTACAGAGATAAGTTTCCTTGTTCAGATTAATAATGCGCACAATGAATAGCATTAGTTTTCAAGATGTTTTAACTTTTTCAAATATTTATTAAAAAAATTAGTTTTTTTTCTTTCTAAAATATAAAACAAATGGAGCAGAGCTTTATACAGATATCCCAATTCTTCTAATGATAAAGCCATTATTCAAGGTATATCAATTCTTGACTCTTTTTTTCCTACTTTTTCATTTTCTTTCAAGCTAATTACTGTAGATATTTAATTGAAGGAATTGATATATTAACCTTTTCTCACAATAAAACTAGGAAACAATGATATTGATGTATTATTGAGATCTTTAAAGAAATATCAAAAAGTACAAACAATATATGAGAAAACATAAAAAATGAATGACCAAATTCAACTAACAACCATAACTGCTAATCTCATTTCTTAATCAAAATCAAAACCCATCAATACAAGCTCTCATTAATTAAGAAAGTTTCCATTTTTCCTGTATTTCTCATCAAATTAAGCGTCCAATAACAAAAGTGAATTTACCATTGAGAATATGTGGGAGGTAGTTACGGATATATCTTCATGAGAAAGCTAAATGGGTTGCAATCATATTTTCTCCTCTTCTCACATCGTGGTCCATTTCTATTCTTTCTTCAACCAAATCTGCAAAATTTCATACTACTGCTTGTATGAATTTATCCAATTTTGACTGAATTTAAGTGGAATTACTCAATATTAGATATTTTGTGAAGGATGATTGTGTTATCACACAAATGGGGGAGAGATAGTCAAAATTACCTGAAAAGAGTCACAAAATAGAGAAAGCAGGAAGCGTATAGCTTAGAATATTTTGTTGGTTGTTGCCAGAGATTACATCGACGATGTAGTTGGCAACTCCAACAGTTGGAAGTAGCATGAAATAAGATAGCGAGAGATTGGGGATGGGGGTTCTAAAAACAAGTGAAGGGAAATTCGCGATTTCGGTGCGGGATGTTCCATCGGCCAGATGTGTTTCACCATCATTGTGCTTCCACCACCAGAAATTTTGGGAACTCCAATAGTTTTTTTAAGGGGGTGGGGTAGGATGGGGTGGGTTTGAACTAAGACGGCGGGAGATTTGGGGGTAGGGGGTTCTTTCATTCATTCTTTCCACTGCTGCCGTGCTTCCACCACCGTGCAGTTCCAACAGTTTGGTTTGGGGTTGAGAGGGGTTGTGGTCGAGAGATGGAGAGACCTTGGGGGTTGTGGAGGGTTATGTGTAAAGGCTGATTTTTTTACTTTTTCCTCAGGTGGGCCCCACTCAATTTTGGGGGAAAATTTTTCATTGTTAAGTTGACGTGTGAGCCGTACTTGTTAAATTGGCCTGCCACATGGGCTGTTGGGGCTCTTTCCCAAGGTCCCTTTGTTTCATTAGAAAAATAGCTATGGGTATTGGTTTATTATCTTCATACAATAACCTTTATTTGCTTGATACGGCTACGTCTTATCATGAAACCTTACATATTGAATCACATGGTAGTAAATGTAAATTAAATAAAGAAAATTCGGCATCATTATGGCACAAGTGCTTGGGTCATTTCTCAAAAACAAGAATTGGCTTGATAGATAGATAGATAGATAGATAGATAAATAAGCACAATGCAGAAAGCTCCTCGTGCTCCTTTCCAAGGCTGTGATGATATGTTTCTTGAGTTGGGTCTGGTGTTGAGTGAATGCAACCCGTATCTTGGCGGGGCGAATTCAGATGACACAAGAATTGAGAGACTTGTGTCAGATGATACTTTGGATTCCCTTGATTTTATAGAGTTAAATGTTTGTATTGGTTGCATCAAGGGAAAGCCAACTAAAACTAAGAGATTATGTGCCCACAGGGCTTCAAACGTCTTAGAATTGATTCATACAGATATTTGTGGACCATGCCCTATGGCTACTTGGATGATCAACAATATTTTATATCATTCATAGACACTCACGTTATGCGTACCTATATCTCATTCATGAAAACTCCCAATCACTAGACTTGTTCAACGCTTTTAATGCAGAGGTTGAGAATCAACTCAACAAAAGGATTAAGACTGTTAAATCTGATCATGGGGGTGAGTACTACAACAGATATGATGGTTTTGGTGAACAATGTCCAAGGCCATTTGCCAAATTCCTAGAGGTGTGTGGAATCATCCCACAGTACACCATGCTGGGATCTCCTAGCATAATGGTGTAGCTGAGAGATGAAACGTAACTCTTAAAGACATGTTAAGGAGTATGATTAGTCATTCCACTTACCAGAGTCACTCTGGGTAGAAGCATTAAAGACGGCAACTTACATTCTTATTAGAGTACCAACTAAAGCAACTGCCAAAACACCGTATGAGCTTTGGACAGGAAAAAGGCCTAGTTTGAAGCATTTTCACATTTGGGGATGTCTAGCCGAGGCTAGGTCTTATAGGTCACATGACAATAAATCAGACTCTAAAATAGTAAGTGTTTATTTTATTGGTTATGCGGAGCAATCTAGGAGGTATAATTTTATGATCCCACACATCGGTCAATTTTTGACACGGGAACTACGACATTTTTTGAGGATGTCGAGTTTAGGAGAGAAATAAGGTGAGACTCTCTTTGAGGAGGAATTAGCTTCAATTCCCTTTATTGCTGTTGATGATGTGTAGGCTTCCATTCTTGTCAATAATCAAGAAGCGAGTTAGGATCCTCAACAAGACAATGTTGAACAACCTCCCATTCAGAATGAGACAACTATTCCAGAAGAACAAACTCGACAACTTCAAGAACTAAGGACATCCACAAGAGAAATGAGAAGTGCTATTTCGAATAATTACATAGTATTTCTCCAAGAAAATGAGGAACATAAGGGAATGATAGAAGATGATCCAATCAATTTTCATTAGGCCATGTAGGGTTCCAATTCTCAAAAGTGGATAGACGCCATGAATGAGGAGCACAAGTCTATGCAAGTCAATAAAGTTTGGGATCTTGTCCCATTACCAGAAGATGCGAAACCCATTGGTTGTAAAGAAATATTTAAAACCAAAAGGGATTCAAAAGGTAATGTGGAAAGATACAAGGCTCATCTTATTGCTAAAGGCTTTAGTAAAAAAAAGGCATTGATTTCAAACAGACTTTCTCTCTGGTTTCTACGAAAGACTCTTTCAGGATAATTATGGTTCCTATTGTACATTTTAATCTTGAGTTACATCAGATAGATGTAAAGATAGTGTTTCTTGATGGTGACATTGATGAAACAATTTATATAGAGTAACCAGAAAACTTTGTTTCAGAAGACTCAAAAAAGATGGTCTGCAAACTAGAGAAATCCATTTATGGACTCAAGTAGGCTTCCCGTTAGTGGTACCACAAATTTCATCAAGTAATTGTCCCGTTTGGTTTTGAGGTAAATCCAGTTGATGATTGCGAGTATTACGAGTTCAGTGGGAGTAACCATATTTTTTTGGTTTTATATATTGATGACATATTGCTTGCCACTAACGATATAGGCATACTGCACGACACCAAGAGATTTGTATCGAAAAATTTTAAGATGAAAGATCTTGGTGATATCTCTTTTGTATTAGGGATTCAGATACAATGAGACCGTACTCAGGGTATT
>CAVNYN010209262.1:0-29013 GCA_963692815.1 Nyctanthes arbor-tristis
CTATTACCTTGCTCTAGATTCTCAGCAACAATAAAATATTCTAGTTCCATACATGATTGCTTGGTCTAGATTACTGGGTTCTTTGTTAACAAATGTATCTATGTGAACACACAAGAAAAAAAATTGAAACAAAAATTCAAACAAAAAATTGAACAGAAAATCAGTGAGTACCTCTCACTGAACAGAAATCAAAATTGAAACAGAAAACTGAACAAAAATTGAATAGAAAATCAGAAAGTTGAAACAAAAATCCAAATTGCAGAGTACCTCTCGCCCCAAAAATCGCCCAAAATTGTTACTTCAGTTTTTATTTACCTTCACCAATTTGATAACAAATTACAAAGTGAAACGAACCCGTTCCGGTTGCATTGTTACTCTGAAGAAGGGGGGAAAAAGACAAATTGAATTCAATCGTCTAATTTCACTACCGAAAGAGATGAAGAACCGACCACGAACTGGAAAAAGAGAACCAAAACTGAAAGAAAAATCCAAGATCAAGGCAATAAAAACAAAAGAAAATCAATTTTTTTCAGATGAGATGAGCAAGAAGAAGGTCAGATAGAAAGAGGACAGCGAAGGCTTGTTGGAGAAGACACCAGGGCGTTGCGTGGTGAAATGAACCTATTGCATTGGGAAAATGAAAGGTACACCACACGTTTTGTTTTTTCAAAAAGCCATATGGCCCGCCCACCAACTGTCTTTCATTAATTGAAAAACAAAAAAAAAAAAAGAACAAAAAAAATGTAGGAGCAAGATTTGAGCGGGAACACACCAAGAGGGCACGGTCCCTCTTTTACTTTTATAATATATAGATTATATATATTCATCTGTATATAATTTTTTTATTCACTAAATTCACACAATTTATACATATATATTGATAAATATATTATTATCTTTTTCATTCACCTACTTAATACCACCACTACTGTCACAGTCAATTTTGACGTTGAACTCTTTAAAATTCACGTATAAATAAGTAATGATAATTGAGATGTGATTGATATTCATGTAGTAAAAAATTGTAGTGATTAAAAATGTAAGAAGTTTTCTTGTTAAAAAAATGAAGGAGTGAATAACTAATAAAAAAAGAGGGTTGCTTCCCCCTTTATTTCTACTACAACCTCTGTCATTCTAAATTTTTGTGTCTACATATAGCTAAAAATGAGAGAAAAATCTTCTTTTGGTTGCCATCAGAGGCAACTTAAGTGGATATCTTACACCCCCTTTCTTTTAGAAAAAAATGACGAGGAAAATGGTACTGGTGGTACTAGGTGGAAATTATGAGTAACCAATTAGACAAGTTATTATATTCTTTCGTTCTTTTATTTTAAATCTTTTGATTTTTTTAAAAAAAATCTTTTTGTATTCATTTTATTTTATTGCATACAATGACAGTAAAATGATTATTTTGTAAGTATATAAACATGAAAATGATTGGAAATTGTCCACAAAGACCGTTTGTACATAATTTTGAAAGGTTGGAGACCTACAACCTTGAGAAAAATGTTAGAAATGAAATTATTACTTTTTCTATATGTTGGAGACCTTTTTTGAAATTTACCAAAATAATAACAATGTCGTCGATGATCCTTATAAAAAGATTCAACATAAAAAGTTCACTATTAGATCGTACTATAGTGATCAAAATAAGTCAATAAGATTAAACTAACAAATTCTTTAGAGGGTGTGTCATTTCCCCCCGTTTTGGGTTTAGGTATACATGTTAATAAACTTTTAAACATATCTAGATTAGTACTTAGTCGTATAATGTTAATGCTGTTGTAAAACGAGAAAATAAGAGATAAATAATTACCTATTCAAAATGTTATGTTTCATTCACAATATAGTGCCTATTTATACGTGTATATGTGTGTTGCCCAAAAAACATAAGAGCACAAGTAATTTAGAGTAGTGCCTAGGAGTGGGCATTTTGACTGGGAAAACCGAATGGACTGTTGTGACCCAACCAGACCGAACCAGCGCCGCCGGTTCTTCCATCTATCGGATTGTTTCAGTTGGTTTTCACAATAAAAAAGGGCAGTTCGGTTTGGGTAGCAGTTCTTATCTTAGAACCGGCGAGAACCATAAACGAACCTGGGAGAAAAGCACTGAGTGATAAGCCGAATCGAACATGCATAAACTGACCCGTGAACCGCTAATCGATCAACAAAGCTCATTGGACAGCCTGTGTTGCTGTGTTTTCCATTGTTGTAAAATAAAAAATTTAAAGTGCAAAAATCAATTTAAATTCCTTTCTAGTTTTCTTTTGATTTTAAACACAAAAATCACATATCTACATTAAGGAGGAACCAACAAAGAAGCATCCACAAAGCCCACAACACAAATCAAAAGAAACACTTGAAGCCACAAATCATAGATGAAGAAGCATAGATGAAGAAGAAGCACTGAAGCAGAAATGAAGAATTAGAAATAGATCTATTATCTGCGAAATCACAAATCGAAGAAACACACAAGCCAAATCCTTGTCGAAACGTGGAAGAAGAAGCATAGACAAAGCACTGGTCTCTCCAACTCTTAGTTTCTCTCTCCTCCCACCATGCCCCTTTCTCTTGTATACTAGTTGTATTACTAGTGCAATGCATGGGAAGGGAAACCGTATAAGTAAAAACACATGGACAAAATGGACAAATAGAACATTGTAAACAATGTAATGAATAATTAAAATATATAAAGAAATGACATTAATAGATGAGATCGTCACGTTCTTACAAAATTTGGAAAACCTTTTTATATACAACATTCGTTGTTGATCTCATTGGTTTACCATCTTTGTCACAAATTAATATTTTTAAACATGAGCGACTAGTTACTCTAGATATTGGAACATATAACTGTCCATGCGTAAACATTGGTCTTATGAGAAGAAGTCCAACATCGGAGAGGGATTGTCCTTGACTTTTATTTATAGCCATCACAAATGACACCATCAGCAGGAATTGTCTTCTTTGAAATTTAACAAGTATTCTGGAGTCTGACGGTGTCAATGACATTCTTGGAATGAAAACTCTGTGACCTGCATTGTTCCCAGAGAGAATTTCACCTTCCAATACATGATCTTCAAGTCTCGTAATAATCAATCTGGTTCCATTGCACAGGCCCTGAGTAGGATCGATTTTCCTCAATAGCATTACGAGTACACCAACTTTAATCTTTAGCTCATGCTTAGGGATTCCAAAACACCTAAACGTATTTAGGAATTCAGTTGAGTAGATATTATCAAAGAACGATCCAGTCCCCTCTGTTCTACATAAAACATCTGCGCTCATATAAGTCTTCTCTTCCAAACTAATATTTGAGATCATATATTCATTTATAGCATCGACATCATCATTCTTGGAGGCCAAAATTTCTCAATCGTACAAATACGTAGCATCACAACCATCGTCGGAGAAGGTAGGGTAAGTGCTCTCAACTATGGACTTTATAGGGTCACGTGTTGATGATATCAAAATATCATCTGGCGTTTCGACTTCAGCATGGCGGTCGACGGTGGCGCGGTGCGGCGGTGTTGTATTTTCGCCATTTTGAGCTTCTATCCGATTTTGGTGGTTTATCATCCATTTTTTCGTAGCATTTTGAAGATAAGTATTCTCTTTTTGTAATTTAAGTTGCAATGTTGTGGGTATTTGTTTACAATTTGAGAAATAAATTTTTTTAGTTTGTATATATTTAATAAATATAGATTTGTTGATTTTTGTGGATTTTTTTAATTTTTGGGACATTATTTGTTGAATATATGTGTTCACATTATTGTCGGTTCACATGATTTAGTTAGATTGTATGAATTTTGGGGGTTTTTATAGAGGTGAAAATTGTTGCACACTATGTGTTTGATAAAATGCCTAAGTAAATGTGTGATGTTAGTGTGTATGTCAAAAAATGTTGATAGCTAAATAAATTACGTAATGTAAATAACATGCAATTTAGTATTATTATTAATAAATTACATAAGGTAAATAACATGTTAATTACCTAATGTAAATTATATGTAAATAAATTATATAATGTAGATAACATGTTATATATTTACATAATGTAAATAACATGTAATTACATAATGTAAATATAGATAAATAAATTAAGAAAATTCCATAATATAAAAATTCTTTGATTTGGTTTATTACGTAAATAACATGTAATTAAGAAGGATGAATTACTTTAAAAAATCAAATAACGAAAATTTGTTTTTTAAAATTTATGATACAAATGATCAATACGTAATTAACAAATAATATTGAGTTTCAAATAAATAATGAAAATCAATAATACAAAAATTCCAAAATGGAGAACCTTATAAAAATAAGCTTTGAATCAACATGCTAAATAATTTAAGAAACTCGAATAATGAAATTTTTTTTTTCATTATAATTCTAAGTTCGTTTTATTTGGTAAATATGATTTTATTGGTTCTAATGAATATATGTAACATGGTAGAACTAAATATGTAAGTAACATGATAAATATATAACGTAAGAAAATCAAATTATGTAAAATTGCTTGATTAATTTTGTGATGCAAATGAATAAGTAAAAACAAACAATATTGACATACAAATAAATGTTGAAAACAAATAACTAATGTATTGGTCATCTCAATAGGTCGTGAGATATATATATATATGGATTGTAGTTAGATGTATGAGAGTCATACTTCATTAAAATATTTGAATGGGGTTGAAGAGTTTGTAAAGTTTGCTTAGGATAATAGAAATCACTGACTACTGCTTGTGCTATGCTTTCAGCGTAATACAGTGTACTACTTGGATTCTCTGGAGAATAATATGCCCACATTTGATATCAAAGCGTATTTGAGTATGTAAGCAATTATGACTAACTAAGGTTTCGTTTGGTATCGTTTATAATTGGATTCTTTTATAATATAGTTTTAAATTTGAATTTTGGAAGCACGTGGATTAATTTGATTGGTTTAAAGTCTTTTGAGTAATTAAGTTTGAGTTTATTTAACTTTTACACACACATATATATTATAATTTTAGGGTAGCTAGAACATTGTGGGCGTATGGGAAAATGAGGAAGACCAATCTCATGAGGAAATCAATTAAGGTATAAAATGTATTATCTACATGCTATAATAACTATATATTGAAGTTTCAAAATTTAGTGGTTTAATTGCTAATATTAATTTTCAATTCGTTGGAAATTTTAGTGTGCTCAGCAACCAGGATCCAACGAGTGTGGTTATTGTGTAATGAAAAATATGTACGATATAGTCACACAATATTCTGGTAGTTCAGGAGAAGGAATAAATATTTATCGAAAACTAAGAATTTTCTAAACTCTTCCGATCTTATATATTTTATTAAGAAAGTAATTATATTTCTTTTTGTTTATTGTAGGCATATAATGTTAAATCGTATGATCAATCAAAGATAGACGAGATTCGAGATATGTGGGCCAAGTACTTTATCGACGATTGTGTATAATTTTTTGTCTTATTTGATTTGAAATATGGAATACCTATGCATTATACATTTTCATGCAAACATGTACATTTCAAGAGTTAACTAGTGTACATTATTCTAACGGTTCATTAATGGCATAATGTTTTTGCACAATTTATAACTTACCTTTGACCTTATTGTTGAAGATAGTTAGACTACTTAGATTGTGATGATTTGGGTGGAAATATAGTAGTTATAACGTTCAGAGTATTTGATTTATAGTGGTCTAAATTAGTTTATTCAATTTCTAGGCAATGTGATTGTAAGTGTTTTTATTTTTTGTAGTTAGATTATTTGTATGTGTTGGTTCTGTTTCTTATTGGCTTTAGATGTTGTGTTTGGCTTTAGATGCTGTGTTTATTGTTGGATGCTGTGTTTGTTGTTTTACATCTTCCGTAGGGCTATAAATAGCTTCTTACGATGTTGCATGCATGCTAGAAAAAAAATTAAGAGGCGTCGGTTGTTATATAAAAACCGACGCCTATATCAAATTTAAAAAATAAATAAATAAAAAATAGGTTTTAGGCATCGGTTGTTGGTATACAACAGACAGCTAAACATGATTATAGGTGTCGGTTTTTATTTAAGAACCGACGCCTATAGTGTATTTTTTAGGTTTATTTTTTTTAAAAAAATACTATATGCGTCAGTTGTTTATATACAACCGACACCTTTTTTGTACTTTAGGCATCGCCCAGAAATCGACGCGTATAACAGAATAATTCGCATCGTTGCCGCTGGCGTCGCCACCACAATTGACGCGTAATGAGCATTAATACCGGCGCCTATTGTGGTTTTTTGTAGTAGTGTTAACACTTTGCGATGCTTCCACAAATAAGCTGAATTGATCGTCGCATGCACCACGTCCTGACGCAATCCCTTTGGAATAACGCACAAAATTTGCCTAAAATCCCTACCTAAAACCATTGTTTTCCCACCGAATGGTTGTGTGGAACTATTCGGATTATCATACCTCAACAGGTCTCGCAAACTTCGGTCAAGAGCCTCAAAGCAATTTTTATTCATCATCGGCGCCTCATCCCATACTACCAACTGTGTCTTTGATATCAAATGTGCCAATGGGCTTCCACACTTCATATTGCAAGTAGAGTTTTCATTAGGATTTAGAGGAATTGAGAATCGGGAATGTGCCGTTTGGCTACCTGGAAAAAGAAGAGATGCTATACCGCTAGAGGCAACATTGAACACAATATTAGCTAAAGAAAGAGTTTTCCAGACAAACGTCTTTCCGGTACCACCGCAACCATATAGGAAGAAAACACCTCCTCTCCAAGAATTAACAGAGGCCATTTTAGTGTCAAATACAGATCTTTGCTCCTCCATAAAAGCCGCTAAATTCCTTTTATACTGTTCGGCCAATGATGCTCTATCGTATGACAACTCATCAAGTATCAACTGGTTCAGAGATGATGAGTCATCAACAGTAATAGGGTATGGCATGCACGTAAACTCAGAAAGACTCCTTCCCTTACTACGCATTATGTTTTCAATCTCCAGCAGGACATAGTTTTGAATTTGGTCAGATTGTAGTTTTAAAACCTATTTAAAAGGAAATATAATATTAAAACTGTTACTTCATAGACTTTATATTAAGCAACATTGAAATAACTCACGTACATAGTTGAGTATTACCTGAAAGAGAACGACACCATTACTTTGATTTCCAGTCAACTTCCATTGGTGACATGATATGTTATCTGATAGATACTCCCAACGCTTATTCCACACAGTCTCAGGTCGTGATATAGAATTTGAAACCAATAGGGTTACAAAAAGATTTCTCAATGAATGACCAGAACCCCATTGATTCGCTTCAACGATAGCATCAATGTACTCTTTATCGTCGTCCAAAAGCCCATGTGGATAACATGCATTCCTAAAGGTTTCATGCGTAACGCCAATGACAAATTTTATATCATCGTAACTGGTAGGGTCTCGAATGATAGTCAGCATTAGCCTCAAATTGTAAAGTTCTTCTTTGCCAGAAGGTACGTAATGAAGTCGTCCAATTGTGTTTCCTCTCTGGCGCGGTCGCCATTCTCTATCCGTACTATCCCAAACAAACTTCATTGGGAACTCTGAGTAAGTTAGCATTTGGCCTCAGGATATTTTTTGTTAGCATTCATCCAAGCCATAAACATACTTTGTTTGACAGTTGGTCAGTTAACAACCCTGTCAAGTGATTGATCAGCAAAGAAATAAACCGACTGCTCTCCAGGCATATGAAAGGCCAATCGCTCGACTGAAGTGTCTTTATAGTGAATCTCATAGCTGAACATTCTCTATGCAGCCTCACATGATGAAAGATATCTGCAATCATAGCACATTTTAATCTCATCCACACTACTGGGAAAACTGGCATTTTCGGTACTTACATAGAAACTTGCCGTAACACGGTCATGGCCTTTGTGCACATACTGAAGAGGTACTTAATAGATCTTGACTGATTGCACCATTCAACATTTATATGAGTGCCATATTTCAGCAGGAAATTCTTATTGTGAGGGACAACAAATCTATTATCTAAGTCAACGCCATTTTTCTTCACAGTTCATCCATTATCCCTACGTCTGTACAAAGGATATCCATCTTCACTGAATCTTTTTGGGAAATGCTTGGAACACTTGCCATCACACATGCAGAGAGAATTGTTTCCAGCTAAACTGTACAGACCATGCATAATAAATTCCTTGACAATAGCATGGTAGAATGGATCAGTAATTTCATCTGGAATCTCAGTTGAAATAATTTTATCAATATTGTGTGCGCTTGGATTTGCTGGATATCTCTTAAGCCAAAGCACTATATGAGCATGAAGCAAGCCACGTTTTTGAAACTCAATTGTGTACAATGCTGTGGAAATGGAATAGTTATGATCTCTTTATCATTATTAGAATAACCGTTTATACTTAAGAAATTAGAATTGCGTACAATATTAGTAAACATTACATAAAGGTTGACACTAAAGGAAATATTAAAGGGACCTGATCTAACTTTTCCAAAAACTTTGTTATGCCTTAAGTCTTTCATTAGGAAGATCCAACTTCATCTTGAAAACCTTGCATGCAATATTAGGTCTATCTTCGATCCTTAATCATCTACCTTGAACATTTCAAACAAACTCCGATCATTTTTGATTGCAGGTAAATGTTATAAATAGATTTGGATACCCATAAAATCTGCACGTAGCCGTAGCATCTTGATAATTTTGGATCATCCATCGAGCATCTTCGATAAATCTAGTGAGGAGATAAACTTTTGTACCATGTAATGCAGCATCTGTCTCGCCTCTAAATAGTGCTTCGTGTAAGAGATTGTACATTTCACACCTTAACTCTTTCTGGTGCGCTTGGATGTAACATAAGCATGAAGACTCAACTGTCGCGTACGCATTGACTAAGAATTGTTGAAATAGTCACCTGGAAAATAATAGTCGCCTGGAAAATAAGATATGTGGCGATTCACCAGCTCTTTCTTGCAATCGAAAGGCAAAATACTCATGAATACTGAGAGTAGCACTGCCACGTTCTGAATTTGAATTCGATGAATCCAGCGATATATCTACTATCCATTTTTCTCATTTAAAAAAAAGCAACAGATATTGCAATGGCAAGTATAATGGACATAGCTCAGTGATCCTTTGCAGTTGGCCATTGAGTGGCTCGACAATTATAACCCAACTACCCTGTTGAGTTTCAAAATCACCCACAATCAGACCGGCCACCTCATGGTCATTTTATGGCAAGTTATATTGTCAGTCATCTGAGTTAGGTCAATGTTCAATTATTTCAAGTCGGTCAATTAAACGTTTTCTCGCATTTACAGTTTTCTCTATGCATATCTTATCACGGGCAGATTGGAACTGCTTCACTAGATCATTGTGTATAACGGCCCGCTCCATTTTGACATGATATTGTCCGCTTTAGGCCTAGGCCGCACGGTTTTACTCTTATATTCTTACCCAAAAGGCCTCATGTCAGATGGAGTGGATCTCTTAACTTATAAACTGGTCTCACTTTCTCTACCCAAGCGATGTGACACGACGCTCTTCCGATCTCACCCCACCCAAGGGGGCCCAATGTTCTTTTTGGCCACACTTCCAGTTGAACTCTACTCTGATACCATCTGTAACGACCTACTCCACTTTGACATGATATTGTCCATTTTAGGCCTAGCCCACACAGTTTTGCTTTTGGGTTCTTACCAAAAGGTTTCATGTCAGATAGAGTGGATCTCTTAACTTATAAACTGGTCTCACTTTCTCTAGCCAAGCGATGCGTGATTGAGGCTATCACATTATGATTGTCCAACACGTCTTTTAAATTATGAATGATATCATCAGACAACCGTGAATTGCTTGAATCAAGCCTACATAAAAAAGAAAGATAAAAAAAGAAGAAAACGAACATCAAATAAGGTGACGAAAAATCGTACAATGACATGGGCTAGAATTCATTACCCAACTGCTCACTTTCGATAGATAACCTCTGATGCAGGATCTATAATATAAAGTTGGGTGTAACATGGATTAGCTCTTGGTGCAGGTAGTAGACTACCAATTCAGTGACATATTTTCCCATGCAGTCGGAAAATAGGGGCTGATCTCCCATCATTTAAATTATCGTCAATTTTTCTCCCATAGAAGTGAAGGAGAATATCATGTTGTATGTTCTAATATTGTTGACGAAATTTTTACTCCTATCATCATTTCTATATAGCAACTCTCTAAACAGACTTTCTATATAGCAACTCTCTAAATAGACGCGGCGGATCCTCTGTTAGAGAAATACAAATTTTTCCATACATACATCACAGTGAAAATTTCGGGTCTCTACATGTTTTGTAGCGCTTATCAACGTGTTCCTCGAACCAAAAGATGGCTATGCAATAACGACATGTATATGAGGGACTGCCGAGATCCGCATATTCTATAAAGGTAAGGAAAAAATTGTATTTTTGAGAAATACTTAATTAGATATATAATAGTAACATAATAAAAAGTATTATGAAAATTGACTAAATAGTATGTCAAAAAAAAATATATCACAAACTAAACAAATATTTATGAAACAAATTTAGTAAAAATCCATTGAATGAAGTCTTACAATCATGCCTAAGACGAATTCATTTGAACAGTTTACAACACACATAAGAAAATATTTTATAATGGTGACAGACCAAATATTAATATTACTATTGCCTAAGTCGGTCAATGTTAACTATTACAAATTTAATGTAGGAATAAGAAATTAACCCTGAATATTTTAGAAAAATAAGTAAATGAAATGTTTTTGAAAAATTTTGCAAGCATTAAATTATTAATATACTGAGCACAAATTAAGAAACAGGAGCATGCCTCATTGTTTTTGTAAACGTGACAATATTTTTTTTAGTGTTTACGTGTGAGTAGATTTCTTATGTGAGTTTTTAAATTCTTTTGCCAATTGATATAAAGATGTTATTTTTTTTGGAAAAGTTAAGTTTATATGTATAACTCGAGAAACAGTGATACCTTTTAATTAGATTAAACTTTTCGTACGCGTGAATTTATAACCTATAGAATTTTGTTTCAGTAAATAGTAAAACAAATTAAAAAAAAATCACAGAACGAACAACAATTAAAAAAAGAAAACAAAATATACAAAAAATGAAGGGTTCTTTACATAAAAACCACCCTTTCTAATAGTATTTTCAAAAATACTTTTAGAGTGAAAGTAATTGCAAAAATGCCATTTTCTATTTCAAAAATACCCTAGACCAATTTTAATTAAAAATTCAATTCTTTATTAATATTATTTTTCATAAATTATAATTATAATAATTACTTAAACTATAAATTTTTCAAATAAAAAATAGTCATCTTTATGGGCAGCCAACAACACTTTCAACTCGGAAACGCCGTCAACCGCCGACACCGCCCCTCCACGCGACAACCAAAGTAACAATGTTATCATTCATAGACAAACGTCACCACCCCCGGAAAATATCACATTAACAATTAAATGAGAAAATAATTCATAACAATGAGATGGTAACAAGTCCGATTAAATAGTAACAAAATGATAAAAAAGAGGAAAATAACACAATGAGAATGGCAAAATAGGCAAAAAAAAAAAAAGAAAAAAACTAATACATGATAACAGCCTCCTGATAAATGGTAACATATGAAAATAAACAAAAAAGAAATCAATCGAAAGATGGTAACAACCCCGATAGGTGGTAACAAGATGATAAAAAAAAAAAAAAAAAGAAGAGACCGCCAAGTGTGAAAATTTAAAAAAAAAAAAAGAAAACACAGATCCAACCACCGGTACTATTCAGACGGCAAAGTAAAGAAAAATGATGCAGCATAACTAACTTGTTTCGAGTTATATGAAACCTTAACCTAAACCTGCATCATTAGAAAATACAGGGATGAAACAATATCCTAAAATCATTGTTTAAACATTCTCCGAATAATGAAAAGGATTCGAGCTGCTCTGTTGCAATTTTACAAGCAACGAAGAGTGATTGCCTACGGTTAAGGAGAGTCATACACCGATTGAAATTGTCTACAGTTAAGGAGGACTTGATTCTTCTTAACAAAAAATGGGAATCCAGAAAATCCGTCTTTTAATTTGAAAATAAAAAGGGATTAATCATTTACAAGCGGGTAATTATGAGTAAATATAATGGTTATAATAATAAATTGCAAAACATGTTGGGAAATACAATAAAATAAAAAAGAAATAATAATAGAAAATTAAGGAAAAAATGAGGAAAAAGGAAGGGATATAAATGCATCCTACAAAGGTAAATATACAAATACTTTAGGAGTGTGGTGCATAACAGTAATAAAAATAATAAAGGAGGTATATGTTTTAATTTCCTCACAAATAAACTAACTTAAAAAAGTTTCAAATATTACTGGGCCAAAATCAAACTGTACAGATGAACATAATACGTAGCACAAAAGAACAAACAAAGGGCCTTGACTTGTAAAGCTCAGCAACAACCCTTAAAATTAGGCCCTTAAATTTTTAGCCCAGATATGGCCTTAAAATTTTGGAACTTTAATTGGCAGCCCAGAACGGCTATCAATTTCACCCAGTAAAATTTAAATCCTACCCGCGCCCTTATATTTTGGCCCTACAATTCAAAGCCTAGTAGAATTGGCCCATCCATCCTGACCTCTGAAATTTTAATTCCAACGTGGTCCTAAGACATCCGCTCTTTAATTGGAAGCCCAACTACGGCCTCTCGTATTTGGCCCATATAATTTGAAGCCCATGAACCCACATACTCTGCAAACCCTATACCTAACTATAAAAGGCGAGAAACTTAACCCTAGTTCATAATTCATCTTACTCGAACCCTAGCCCCAGCAGCTGCAGCGACGCCGGTCAATTCTCTGACACTGCTCCCTGGCCTTCCATTCTAAGCATCACACGACGTGTAGCCACCCTCAAACTCTCACAATCATTACATCTAGCAAAACTTGACCACCAGCTGAATTCTGCAGAAATCTTCAACCAACGTGCTTTCTAATCACGGACGCTGAATCCAATGGGGCAAATATATGAATATCCAGTAAATCTAATATGGGAAAAAGCGGTGGAAATCGAAGCTAAGTAGACTCTGTATATCTCTCATTCCTTTACATCTTTAACCAGTTATACGAAATTATTTTAATCCACTTTTTCTTCTCGGTCGCAGGAGACAAATTCGAGAGCTATATCCAAAATATTGGAATCACGTTTTCGGTCATTTGTGTTTATTAGAGACACATCATATAACATAAACTCTAGACATCTCATTTATCACAGATAAGTATACCCTACGTCGTTCCAGTCTGTATAAAACTCTATACATCTCATTTCTTTACGTCTTTAACCAATTATTTGAAAACATTTTAGTTTTTCTTAATTATCGGTGCTTGTACAAATTCGTAGACCTAGATATGTAAAACTAGAGTGGCATATTCGGTGCCTTTAGTTGAGTTGAGACAACTCGAGTAACAAAAACCGCGTGTACTGCAGGTAAGTTTATCCTCAATCGATCCACTATATCTGAATTAAGTACGATTTATTTTTCGTAATTGTTTTCGTAGTTACTCTGTCAACGTGCTTTGTTTACACGGTTTGAGTATTTAAGTGAAGTATAGGTTTTAATTTTTTGTTCAATTCGAATAGCTAAAGAAAATGATTTCAGATGTTATTATCTGCTTTGTTTGACTAAGTAGTTGATTTTATATTTTTTAAAATTTTTTTCCGTTCCATTTGCCTGACAGAGCCATATAGTTGGCCAAATTATTTTCCCCATCTATCTGTTTTCTTTTGATTTTATCTCTGTCTGACCAGGAGCTCGACCAAATTTTTTAAATTTGGTTGCCAAATTTCTTTTTTCTTTCTAAAATCAAAACAGTTGGGAAATCAAAGCATTTCCATAATCTTTTCTCTCAACTTTGTTTACATAGTTTTAGAAATCAATTCAATTTTTTTTCTTTTTTCTTTTTTTTTTTTACTTTTTTTGATATGTTCCAGTATAAAAAAAATCTAAGCAGCTCTTTTTTCTACTGTATCTGAAAATCTCATAACAAGTAATCTTTGATTTTTCCTCTCTTTGCTTGCTTTGTTTAAGTGTTTGTCCAGTTGATTTTTTTTTTAATTTAGATATGAGTTTTATTATTATTGTTTTTATTCTTTTCACTTCTCTGTATGTTTGATATGTTTAAATGGTTGACCAGTTGTTTGACCAATTTATGTTATTTTGGTTAATTTTTTTACAATTCAGCTAATAATTTATTTATTTTGGATCTGTTCCAGTAGGAAAAAATCTAAGTAGATCTTCAGGGATATGGGCACACGCAATAAATAGGATAAGCTTTTGTAGTGGGAAGGAGTCACTTTGCGTAAAACTTCATTTTATTTTTTTCTTTATGCCTTTATTATATTAGTGATGCATATAGGTTAGCCATTACAACATTCGGAACAATCAATTTGTATCATAAAGTTTTCTATGTGTATAGTAATTTTTATTTTTGACGGTCCGGATTTAAATTTTGTAAAATTAAATGGTGTGTCACGGGGGTGAAGCATGTGAATATGCCTGCAAGTGTAAGGTAATTCACTCCTGACATTGTCTTTGATATTTGTAATTTTTCTCTAACGCCGTGTAATAAGCAATTTTATAAGCTCTAACAGTAGTTATCTGTGTACTTCAATAGAAAAAATTCAAAACACAGATGGCCAGATTTCTCGTTTACTTTACTCGACGAGCTGTTGACTAAATTCCGGTGAGACACGAAGATTAAAATATATATTTTTTTCTTGATTAGCATGTTAATTTCCATATTTCTGTGTTATGAATACTGTCTATCAGTATATCATAAATCATGGTTTTGAAGTCTGTGTGTGAAAAGTTGGTAGTGCGTAGTTCACACTCTAAAATATTTCTAATAAATAAGTTAAACATTCTCAACTTGTTTACATAGTTAGTTACACATCCTTAATCAGTAAGGTAGTTTAACATGTACTAAGTTAGATAAAATTAATAAAATAACATGTTAAAAAGCAAACACGCAAATCAGGACATAGTTAAATTTGAAGTTGGTAATGCAATGTTAAATTTCTTAAAAAATGTGTAATAAGATACATAAAGATTAGGGGTGTGCAAAAAATCCAGGACCGGTTGAACCGGCCCAAAACCAGATCGAACGGGCTGGTCCTGGTCCAGATTTTGCACCAAAATAACCTATTTTCGGTTGTTATGGGCCTATTTGAAAACCAAAAACCCGGTCAAAGACTGGTTGACATTTTTCTTTTTCTTTTTTTTTAAATATATAAATTGAAACCCAGTTTTCGCTTTTCATAATACTCAAGAGGCAAGAATCAAAACTACTTCCTTTACATAGTCACTTGCACAAAGACTCGTCTTATTTATAAGCCCCAATCATGTTACCTTTTTACAAAATTTTCAATGTGGGACAATCATTTAAACTTAAAGCTAAACATACAGGACCAAGACAATTATTAATTTATATCAAAGTCCACAAATTTCCTTTATATAGTCACTTGCACAAAGGCCCATCTTATTTATAAACTTCAATCATATTGCCTTTTTACAAAACTTTCAATGTGGGATAATCAGAAAGTTAAAGCTGTACCACTAAATTTCTTTTTCAAGTTGAAATTTTTTAGCCAATAAACTTCTTTAAAAATCATCATTATTATATTATTTTTTTAGCAATAGTCAAGAACAATTGTGTTATTATATAATATTACTAGAATTTGTAACATTGTAAATATTTTGTTAAAGAAAATTGTTCTGATTTATAATATGTTTACTGACTCTATTTAAGTTATATGCTATTATTATATAAAATACATATATATATATATATATATATATGCACGTGGAGAATTTGTGCTTATACATCTTCTCATTTATTTAAGTAGTTTTCCTATTGGTAAAAAGTGCGAAATATATTTTCTTACTTTTATTTTAAGTGGTAAGTGCTATTTATTTTCGATAATTACATCAATTTTGTAATATTTAATCCCTATAAATATATAATAAAGTAGGAATTATCCATCTTTTACCTTTTGAAAATACAAAATTGTATCGTAAAATTGTTAAGATTGTAAAGTAGATATAATATTTATGATATTTACATTTATTTTCCAATTTAGGATACATATTTCAAATATTTAATAATTTTAGATTTGTTAAAATAAAAAAATGAGAAATACAAGTAAGTCTAGTACTTCTATCTTACATATGCATATTAATACTTTTGTTACGCATAAAGCCTTTCCATTTGTTTTTTTAAACTTTGTTTATATGTGTTATTATGTTACTAAGTCTGTAGAAAATTTTTTCACAAGTCCGAAAAAGTTCGAAAAAACCGAATTCATTACCCGAGCCTGAACCGGGACTTAAACCTTTTGGACTTGCCATTTTTGAGACCAGGACAGCGACCAGGACCGAACCTAAGATGTTTGGTCCGGTCTTGGTCCTTCAAAAGCCCAGAACCAAAACCCGTTTGCACAGCCCTGATAAAAGATACTTAGAAACTTCTAAAAAATTTAGTTAAAGATACTTAAAAATTTCTAATAATTTGGGTGAACATTCTTAAAAAATTTTAATATGTCTGTTAAAGATTCCTATGTAGTTCAATTAAGTCAGTTAAAGATTCCTATATATTTAAAAGTCTCATAAAAATTTGTAATTAGTCAGTTAAAGATTCCTAAAAATTTCCAATAAGTCAGGTAAGGATTTCTGCAAAATTACAAATATGCCAGTAAAGAGTCCAAAAACTTTCTAATAAGACAGTTAAAGACTCCTATGCTGCCTTGGCTTGTCCATTTCCATTATCTGCTACCATATCTGTTAACCAATTATGCAAGATCAGTTAGTTGGGTTCTTTAATAACTTTTAGCCATATTTCGAGGCCTTAAAAGAAATTTTCTTTGTCTTTATGTTGGTCACGTCTTTCTTAAAATACACGTTATACTCATATTATGCCCATAGCCAGCTTAAACTCTAATAAAACCTTTTCTTTTCTCTATTAGGATACAATAAACACTTTATTCCATGGTATTTGCGAGCCTATACCATATATCTTTCCTTTCTCAAATGCATGTATAAATTTCTAGCAGATACAAAACATAACTTACAAAATTGTATTCAAGTAAACAATTCTTGAAAGCTGTAAATAAACTTTTTACCTAGAGTTGGCGGCGCGAACAACATCGGGTGGCAATTAAGTTAAAAACAGATCGGAAGAGCACACGTTTCAAAAATATCCTTTAAGCTAGTCTAAAGAGATGTAGACCTCGCTATGATACCAAACTGTAACGCCCCGAGTTCTAGACACCCAAGACGCTACCAAACTTCTTTACAATCTCTTTATAAAGTGCGGAAAACATAAACATTTACATAAATAAGTGCGGGATTTTTTTCTTTTTTCTTTATTTGAAATAACAAAACCTAATCTCACAATTAATTCCAAATAAATCCATTGTCAGAAAATTACACAACATTTTAACTTCGAAATAACAACTAAATAGTTTCTAATAATTCCACTAGAAGAAATCAATCAATTAATTTCATTTTCTTTTCCTCAATTGCCATCGCTGATCGAGTAGCTACCAGTTCCAGACCTTGAAATGTTTTCAAATAAAAGGTGAGTGTTTTGAAGAAACACTCAGTAGATACCTGCGCACTAACTTTTAAAACATGCAATTCATACTATATAAGTAAACACATGTACACATGTAAATTATGCCTGTGGGCTGGCCAATGACGAAACCAGGCTCCCGACTAAGGTGAGGTAAGCCTATGGGCTCCAGTTAAGGTGAGCTAAGTTTGTGAGCCTGCCAAAAATTCCGGCTAAGCCTGGAGCTCCCTATTAAGGTGAGCTAGGCCCTTGGGCTCTCGATTAAAGTGAGCTAATTATGCGTATACTTTCATATCAATATCATAATATAGATATTCACATAATATGTATTGCATCATATTTTCATAAAAACGTGCGTACATAACTTTGGAAAACAACTTTGGTATAGAATCTAACTTAATTTTGCTTTCCTTTTTGAGTTTAAGCTAAAGACGAGTCAAATGTGCGTCAACTTATGCTACTCGCCTAGACAATTAAATAATTAATGTTAGAAATTTGAAAATCTTTAAAGCTAAATAAAAGTATGGAATTAAAGTATGAACTTTGAAATTTAGATAAATAACTAAACTTTGAAAGTTTTAGACTGAAACATAATTTAATAGAAGTTTGGGCTAAATTTAATTTTTCCAAAATATTTGGGACTGAAATTGAGTTTTTTTTTCAAAACTGGAGGGACTAAAACATACCAGACTAAAAGTTGGTGACTGTAACGAGTTCTCCAAAACTTTAGGGACTAAAACAGATAACACATAACTGTAGAGACTAAAACTGGCTAAAGCAAAATGTAAGGGCTGCTTTGCTTTGAAATATAAGTTCTGAGTCAACTCGAACACAAAATAAATTGTAAGGATTGAAATGATTCAGGACGAAAACTTTGGGGCTTGGTGCAATTGGGATTAATTCAAAATCCCTAATCAAACATTCTTGCCCCAAACCTTCGAAGTACAGAAGTAGGGCTGTGCAAACGGGTTTCGGTCCCGGGTTTTTGAAGGACCAAGACCGGACCAAATATCTTCGGTTCGGTCCTGGTCTCGGTCCTAAAAATGGCAAGCCAAACGGTTTCGGTCCCAGTTCAGGCTTGGGTAATGAATTCGGTTTTTTTCGAGCTTTTCCGGGCTTGTGAAAAAATTTTTCTATAGACTTAGTAACGTAAAAACACATATAAACAAAGTTTAGAATAAACAAATAGAAGAGCTTTATACGCAACAAAAGTATTAACATGTCTCTGTAAGGTAGAAGCACGACTTACTTTCTCATTTTTTTATTTTAACAAATCTAAAATTATTAAATATTTGAAATATATATCCTAAATTGGAAAATAAATGTAAAAATCATAAATATTATATATACTTTATGATTTTAATAATTTTACAATATAATTTTGATATTTTTCAAAGATAAAAGATAGATAATTCCTACTTTATTATAAATTTATAGAGATTAAATATTACAAAAATGATGTAATTGTCAAAAATAAATAACACTTACAACTTAAAATAAAAACAAGAAAATCAATTTCACATTTTTTACCAATAAGAAAACTAGTTAAATAAATGAGAAGATGTATAAGCACAAATTCTCCACATCTATATATAAATATATTTATATATATTATATAATAATAGCATGTAACTTAAATAGAGTCAATAAACATATTTTAAATCTGAACAATTTTCTTTAACAAAATCCTTACAATGTTGCAAATTCTAGTAACATTATATATTAACACAATTATTCTTGACTATTGCTTAAAAAATAATATAATAATGATGATTTTTAAAAGAGTTTATTGGCAAAAAAATTCTAACCTGAAAAAGAAATTTAGTGGTATTGCTTTAACTTTTTAATTGTCCCACATTGAAAGCTTTGTAAAAAAAGCAATATGATTGGAGCTTATAAATAAGATGGGCCTTTGTATAAGTGACTATGTAAATAAAATTTTGTGGACTTTGAGGCAAATTAATAATTGTCTTGGTTCTTTATATTTAGTTTAAAGTTTAAATGATTGCCCCACATTGAAAGTTTAGTAAAATGTCAAATAATTAGGATTTATAAATAAGATGTGCCTTTCGTGCAAGTGACTATGTAAAGGAAATAGTTTTGATTCTTGCCTCTTGAATATTATGAAAAGTGAAAATCGGGTTTCAATTTATATATTTAAAAAAAAAAGTTAACCGGTTTTTGACCGAGTTTCTGGATTTTCAAAAAAAACCCGGGACCGGACCGGACCGGACCGGTCTCGGACCGGACCAGACCGGACCGGTCTTTTTGGCCACAAAGCCCGGACTGGGACCGGCCCGTTCGGATCGGAAGAGCACACGTCTCAGTTTTTTTGCACACCCCTATACAGAAGGGGAGATGAATGAAGAGGACGATCTAGATTAATAGGGTTGGAAATCAATGGCGAGCGGTGAGAGCTCAGTTGACAGCGATGAAGGGAAATCCGAGCAAGGCTGGTCGAGGATTCAAGGAATAGAGGTCGCAGTTTCTGGTTCGACTTTCAGCGGGGTTTAAGAAATGGGTCCCGCTGTTGAGACTAAGAGGGTTCAACCGAGGCTCAAGGGGTCGCAAGTGCTTGGGTCTTTTTGGCGGGTTCAAGGGGTTCGAGAAATGGAGGTGTGAGAGACCGAGTGGGGTTCAAGGAGGTCGCGGGTTCGTGACTGACAATCGATAGAGGTGAGTTAAGGACTTTTGGGCTTTCTAATTTTTTTTTTTCTAGTTTTGGGGTCTTTGTTTTGGATTGGAAAAATGGCGCTGGTGGCGACCGGTGGTCACGACAGCGTGTAGCCAGCTGTGGCTACGGCTATCCTATTTTGGCCCTTTGTGTATATATATATATATATATATATATAGTTTTTTGAATTGAATGGGTTGAAGGGCAATGGCCGACTCTCGAGTTCGATCCGAAGGGTCAGGGGTAAAGGCAGTATAGACTGCTTCATTCGCGTATGTTTTCGTGTGTGTAAAATGTAATTTCAAGTGTTCATATGCGTGTAATGTATACCTTCTTGAAGGAGGCCTAAATTTTGGTGTAAATTCCTGTGCATTGTGTATATATGGCGTGAAGCTGCGAATAGCCATGTATCTGGGTGTGTGTGAATTTCTGAGTGTATGTATCTATGTATTGTGTAACTGGAAGAGAATGGTAAGTGTGTATGTAGTTACTGAATGTGCTTGTTTAAGTGCAAAGTGTGTGTGAAATCTATGAATGTATAAGGGAGCAAAACTTTGGAATATTGAACTTCTTGCTGAATTCGTGAGTTGTGGTTGACAGGGATTATAGGTGTGTATGTATATACACAAGGGAATGTGGGGGAGATACTTGAGAGATTTCGGGAGATATGGGTTTAGCTTCAGTTTGGCAAACGGTAGGGAAACTCTGATTCTCAACGGCAGTGCCAGTTAACAGAAATATCTAAGAGTATCTCCAATGCCTTTGGTCTTGGTGTGTGGTCTAAAAGGAGAGATGAAGACACACAAAAATTTGTAGGTCCCACGATTTTTTAATTTTCCTTTTCTTTTAATCACTTTTCTCTCATTTACACAACTTTCTCCTCATTTTTCCTCCTTTGTATTCTTTGTAAGGTCCAAATTTAGACATTCTTTAAAGACTTCAATACTGCTCTTTTATCATTATTTTTGAATTTCTATCTATCTCTCTCCTCTTTTTCACTTTTCCCTCTCTTTTTTTCATACACCTCTTTCCACCAATTCTCAATTAAAATAATTACTTTCTCTCTATCTCTCTCCTCTACACCACCCAAATTTGGGCTACCCCCATTGGAGATGCTCTAATGGTTTCAATTGGGTCAAACTTTTGGTGGACTTGGTCTAATGCATGTTTGGCTAATCTAAATTCAAATTGGGCTTCAAAATGGGCTTAGATAACATGGCTAAACGAGAATAAAATTTGGGTTTCATTTGGATAAAAAGAATACAACTTGGGCTTAGAATTAAGAATACGAGACTTTATGATTTGGGCCGAACTAGACGTGTGCTCTTCCGATCTATAACGGACTCTAATAATTAAATGGGACTCAAACTTAAAATTAGGAAATAAAATCCAATTAATCATAAAGTTGCGTTTTTCTTTAAAGTAAATTAGACGAGAGTCGCGTTTTCTTTAAAACCTTTATCTTGATCAATATGAAATACGGGATTAGGGTGGTAGCGACACGCTAAAATTCTTTTAAAAACCTTAAAAGTAGAAATTTTCAATTAAGAAAATTCAAATCACTACAGAAAATGTGACTTTGGGTATAGAAAGGAAATCCGGCATTGGTTATTTAGTGAAAATAATTGAGGATGTATGCTTATATTAAGATACTTGGAAAATGATTATTATGCATAATATGACCTTAGTTTATGGGCTTTGAGCTTCTAAAAAGTACAAAATTTTAAGGGTAGTTTTCACTCTAGATTCTCAATCTTTCAACTTTGTATCAATTTGGTCCTCATTCTTTTTTTGGGCCTACTAAGTCTCCAACCTTTCATTTATTATCGTATTACGTCCCTAACATTACTTTTCGTCCCCAACCTTTCAATTTTTACCATTAACCCCTATTAAAATGATTATTATACCATTTGATTCTTTGTTTCCACTATAAGTCTCTAACCCTTCAATTTCTACACAATTTTGTTCTCATAATTTTTTGAGCGCGTAAAGGCCCAGTCTTTTATTTTTTGTTGTGTTATATCCTCATTAATACTTTTCTATACTAAAATAAGAAATCTATACACTCTAACCTGCTCCAACACAATCCAATGATAACAGTCGGAAATAATGATAACAAAAAAACTTGATCTATAACGGTCTCGATGGATATCAAATTCGTATTGAAGAAAGTTCTCAATCTAAGTATTAACGTGACGAATCGGATCCAATTTCTTGACTATCACAGATTGCGTGGTGAATACAGATTGGGTAGATTTGTCCTAAAATTAATTTTTGATTTATAAAAAATAAACATAACCTGAATATTTTAATTCTAATTTAATTTCTTGTCTTTCTTTTTGATTTCCACTCTAATTTGCCCCCAATTTATTATCCATCTCAATCCAATATGATCCACAAATTGTGAATCCATAAAAATTAGAATTAAATACATCAAGGTTAGGTTTTATTTTTTGTAAATTGAAAATAATTTTTTTTGGGTTAGATCCACCTTGATCTATCTCCTCTACGTGATGTGATATGTGATCATGATTTGTTGCACTGACTCTTGGATCGGAAACTTTTTTTTTACGCGGAATAAGTATTCATCAAATTTGGTGTAAATAGAGTTTTTGTTTTTGTTATCATTATAGGTTAGGATGTGTGGAGTTTTTATTTTATATTGTTATTTATTTTTTATTTTTATTTAAATAACTAAAGGTATAATGATTATTTAATTGGAATTAACATTGGTAATTGAAAGATTGAGGACAGAAGTGTTATCTCCCCATGAACACTTTCCATACTAACATTTTAATTCTTCATCTCCTCTTTAACACTTTCCATACTAACATTTTAATTTTTACTTTTAATATCTATTAAAATTTTCATTATATCACTAATTATTTAAACAAAAATTAAAGAACAAAGAAAAAAAGGAAATCCACCCACTATAACCCACTCTAACACAACTCAATGAAAATTTTAATAGAAATTAACAGTAAGAATTAAAATTTTACTATTGAAAGTATTAATTGGGCTATAACATGATAAAAAATAAAAAGTTGAGCTTCTATGAGCTCAAAAAATGATGAGGATAAAATTTTGTAGAAATTGAAAGGTTGGGGACGTATAGTGGAAATAAAGAATCAAGCGTATAATAGTAATTTTGATAGGGGTTAATGGTGAAAATTGAAAAGTTGGGGATGAAATGTGACGCTGGAAGCATAATACGATAATAAATGAAAGGTTGAAGGCTTAATAAGCCCAAAAAAGAATGACGACAAAATTGATACATATTTGAAAGGTTGGAGACCTATAGTGAAAATTACCTAAATTTTAATGGATTATTATTGAAACAAAGTTTATTGTTAATCGATGAATCGTATCCGTCTTTATCTCACGCTGTCAGATTGTTTTGTAGGTTGGTCCCAATATTCATAAATTTTCTTCAATATTTTCCTTAAGCTTTTTTTAGGCAATTTTTATTTTCATTAATGAAAGATATGTATTATGAGTAACGCCTATATTGTTTTTCCTAACACACGCATAAACGATCAAATATTATAGTTTAAGGGCCGTTGAAAATGTGGCTTTAGCATAGAAACTGAATCCCACATTGGTTATTTAGTGAAAAGAATTGAAGTATGCCTATATTAAGTTGTTTGGAGAAGAGTTGTGCATAATATAGCCTAGCTTATGGGCGTAGAGCTTCCAAAAAGTTTAAAATTTTAATAGATCATTATTGAAAAAAGTTTTTTGTGAACCGGTGAACCATATTTGTCTTTATCTCACATCGTCAGACTGTTTTTCAAATTGATTCTAATATTCGCAAATGTTCAAAAAACCGAACCTGTTATGAACTTGAAAAAATAACAGTTCAAGGTAATCGGACCAGTTTTAATTATATAATGTAAATAAATTAATTTTTACCAAAAATAATACAGGAAGATTTTTTTTTTATCTTTATCGTTTAAAAAAATGCTAAAATTTTATTCCTCTTTTAAGAGCCATTAAAAATGTGACTTTGAGTATAAAAAGAAAATCCCACATTGTTATTTATTGAAAAAAATAGATAATGTATGTCTATGTTGAGCTACTTCGAGAAGGTTTATATATATTAAGGTCTTAGCTTTATGTGGCTTGAACTTTGACTTTAATATAGCATTATTGAAAAAAAAATTTACCATGAACCTGTGAATCATATCCGTCTTTGTTTCTTACCTTCGAATTGTTTTCCATATTGGTTCCAGTATTTCACAAATTTTCTTCAATGTTTTCCTTATATTTTTTGTTAGACCAATTTTTATCTTTATTAACGAAAGATATCATATTATGGGTAGTACTTATATTGTTTTTCTTTATACACACGTAAGATCAAATATTATAGTTTAAATTGTTTTTATACAATCATGTTCAATCCTCTTGAAATACTTATATTATTCAGTATTATCATCCCGTGCAATGCACGACGGAAATAACTAGTAAGTTGTGAAAGAGATAGATTTTTAATATTATGTACGAAGAGATGGGCTTTCTTGAAAAAAAAAAAAAGTATGACGAGATATGAAAGGTTAGTATGCAATTGATTAAAAAATTTAATTATTTAAAATAATTACAATAGGACGAATTAGAAATTAAAAAGATGAATACAACTGTTTTTGCACACAAAAGTTTTTCCATATATTATATAAGACAATGAAGATATTTTTTAATTAATTAATTAATTAATTGATTAAAGTTAATGAAGATCCTTAATTATTTTAAGGGCAAATTGGGGTAAATTTGAAAATCAACTATTTGACCTTTATTTACACTTTAGGCAATTATATTGCCACTAAAGAACTATTCCAAACACCACAATTTTCTTATGGGTAATTATATTACCACTAAAAAAATTAGTTTCAACATAACATTTTAATTTCACCACAAATAACTTATAAATTTGATTAAAACACGACAACAATTTTACATTTATAAACCACATTTCGAAATTACAATTAAAGAAGGAAATGAAAAATATTCTCTATCCACCATAATCTAACCACCAATTATTATTCAATAAATTCAATCTCTTCCAAAAAGGGCAAAAAGAAAAGGAGAAAAAAAAAGGAAAGAAAGAAAACATAGGCACCGTTAATTTTTTCATAATCTAGAACAAATTTACCAGTTTAGAACTATATATATATATATATATATTTAGGATTACTATATTGTCTAGAATTGATTTATGAATTTTTGATAAAAAAGTTTTTGATTGTGGATGTCATATTAATTTCAATCTAATTCTCCATGAAATCAAAGTAAAATAAATGTCACCATTTGAGGTTGAATTTTTAAATTTGATATGGAATTAAAAAAATTAATAATAATGGCCCATGCATTGTATTTATGGCTGCCCTCAGCTTGAAAATTAAGCTACCAAAGATGATAATCAAGATATAAATCGACATTCAAAAATGTTAACAAAAAATATGGGGAAGAAAAATAGTTAAAAGAAAAATAGATAAATAGAAAATGATAAAATGATATTGTGGTAAGAGGGCAAAAATTATCTCTCGCCGGATGTATGGCCTGCCAGATGTATGGCGTAACATATGGCGGGAGATTTTTGAGACAACTATGTGAGCCCCCACATACAAGGGGGCCATAGTGTTTAAGTCTCCCCAATAATCTCCCGTTATTTGTGTGTATGTTGGGATAACATCTAGTAGGAGATCATTACTGGGTGAGGGGGAAAAGATCTTAGAATAATAATAAATATTAAAAGTAAAGTTGATTTTATTTAAATATATTTAAGCAAATAATTAAATTGTGATGTAAGAAACAAAAAGTATAGTGGTAATATTTACCCTTTTCTTATTCACGAAAGTGGGTATTAATAAAATTACTCAATTAGCCTTACAACTATCTTTAACCTTCCATCTCATTTCTTTTTTGCACACCACTAAACTTTTCCGGCCAGTAGAGAAGGTGAATGATTGCCACGGAACAGCAACTCACGTTTGTGAAAGTTGTGATTGCAGAGGAAAAACTGAAACCAATACAATTATAAGATGGTTGCTAGTGAAACCACCAGTGGTTTCTTACATCATATAAACTGTATTGATATATTAACATAACTAATAATTGGTTCTTTAGAGATCACCAATGATTGTTTCTGTTAATATACCTATGCATTTATAAGATATAAGAAACCACTGATGGTTTCACTAGCGGTTATAGAAATCACTATAGTTTCTTGTATTTTGTAACTGTATTGGTACATTAACAGAATCAATCATTGATTCTGTAGAAGGACTCGTCATTTATTAGCGTTTTCAATCTGAATTATCTAACTGTCAAAGCTTTAAAGAATTTTAAATACGTCGCTATCACGCTATTTCTATTATTTTGACATTGGTCACAATAAATATTTTAAACTCTCGTCAGCTCCTCTATTTTTATTTTAAGGAAATCGCAAGTGCATAGTGGAACTTTAATATTTCAAGCCTATTTAGTTGAAGTCCAAATTCAAAATGGATTAATTATGGTATTAACTTCACTTTTAATTTTTTTCTGTTTTACTGTTTTAGTTTTTTTAAAATATTGTTTTCAATATTTTTTGAATTTTGGACTGTTATTAATTTATTTATTGTTTTAATTATTATTAATTATTATTCCGATGGTTGCTTCACTGTTTTTTCTCCTTGCTACTTGTAGTTAGAACCTTAATCATTCATCGGTTATTTGAAATCTGAACTGGTTTTCTTTACCGGATTGTATGCTGTTTGAGTTGCTACATATTAAATCGTTTAAAGTTATTGCATTATGTTGTTGGTGTTGATGATGAATAGTTGGAGTCATATTACTCGTTCTGCGTTACTGGCCAGTCATTCACTGGAATCGGTGGGTGTTAGCGATTCGAAGAGGAAAAAGGTACTTGCTCCATCACTTCCTTTGAGGAAGAGACACAAACATGACCAGGGCCGGTCCTGAGAATTTAGATGCTCTGTGCCACAATCCAAAATAGTGCCCCCTTAGTTTAACTAATCTTTATAGTAGAAAAATTTAATCACATTTCCAACAATCGTATTTCAAATTAAAAACATCATATTTGAAATTTTGTTATTTTTTTATACACCGTAAAAAAGTGAAGTACAAGTAAATATCAAAGCATCTCCAACGCTTCCAAAAATCCAGATGCTTGTTTTTCTAGGATGCATTTCAATTTTTATGAATTATAACAACAATTAAAAATATTAAAGTACTTGAGCAAATAAATTAATTCAAAAAGAGATTAGAGATGGGAAGAATAAAAGCATCTGTTTATAGATTAAATTCTCCAGAAGAATATCAATGGAATGAGAATACTGAATAACCGTCAATATGATCAAACTAGAAACCAAAGAATTATTTCACATTGAAAATTTATTTATGTTCGTCAGTTCTTTTTTAATTATGAAGCAATATATTTGAGAATTCTTTTACTTTGCCTTTGTAAAGAAGAAAATCAAGTGATATGATTGCTCTTTACTTCTTGACTTTTTTAATATGATTGTTTTTTTTTTGGCTTTAATTGAGCTTGACAATTATCTGATGATTAAGGTAGGTCATTTTTAGTTTCGTTTTTCAATATAATAATATATAATAAAATACAATCTAATTTTTAATTTAATAATTTTATACATACCTCTAAAAGATGGTGCCTCAATAATGTCTAAAATTTTTAACAAAAAAATTTTAAAAATTTGTTTAAAAAATATGAACATTACACCTATAATAATAAATAACATTTTTTTGGTACCCCTTTAATTTTGGGGCCCTGTGCGGTCGCACCATCTGCACACATTCAGGGCCGCCCCAGAACATGACAGTTCTAATTCAGTGAAGGAATCCCCCGAGCGATACAGTCCGAAGGTTTGTTTATATTTTGAGATTATATTGTAATTTAATTTTTAATAATGTGTTGTTAGTATGAAATTCACACTTATGGGTAGTTTACGTGAAATCTATGGTTTTTTGTAACATAGTGGTTGACTTAGGATTTAATGCTTCTAGTTATGTGTAATCTGGTTGTAGGTGTGTGTTGTTAATTTTTCGAGTTATTATTTGTTGATTTATGATAATTAACACTTTATGTTATGCATGTAACAATGTCTAATATCATTGTAACATGATATACTTTTTGTCTAACAGTGTATAATATTACATGTATACCAACTTATGTTATTCTTGTAAGCATGAGTATCAGTGTACGTTATTTGTTTAATATGGTATGTTATTTAATATTTGCAATAGAAATTTTTCAAGCATCTTCTCAGTATCCTCAGTTTTTACCATAGTGTTGTATTAGGAATTTTAATATGTTAAGTGCGTCCGACAAAAAGGACAGACTTAAACATTCTAGTTCTTTTCTTGAGTCGCTTTGGTAAGGTGGTATCTTGTTGTTCCGTTATTGATTTATTTATTCATGGGTACATTCATACCAGTTTACGAGGGAAGGAAGGAAGAGGTAGTGATCATCTTGTTGGAGAAAGAATTGACAGAGCTTTAGTATCGCATTCTTGTATCCAAAATTTTCCCAGCGCTAAACTTTCTAATCTTGTTGCTCCGGTCTCTAATCACTCCCCCATATATCTTGAAACAAGGTTCACATTAGAGCATAGACGTACCACCTCTTTTAGTTTGAGAATGGATGGATTCAAGATGAGA
>CAVNYN010209264.1:0-28672 GCA_963692815.1 Nyctanthes arbor-tristis
GGAGCCTCCTCTGGGGGCGTGATTTATTATTAAAAGGCCTGTGATGGAGAATTGGTGATGGACATGACACTTATATATTTGTCACTCCATGGTTGCCAAGACCATATTCCTTCCTGCTGATTACTCCCCATAATGTAGACTATCTTAGCACTGTGGCAACGTTCCTTAATCCGGATGGTTCATGGAACAAAGAGGCTGTGGAGGGTAGATTTCTCCCAATTGATTGTGAGTATATCTTTTCTCTTCCTGAAGGGCGAAGTGGAGCAAGGGATTTCCTATGTGGCAGTTTGAACGAAATGGTGTTTATACTATTAAATCAGGTTATCGACTTGCAATGGATCTATATGAACCGCATGGACAACCAAGCTATGCTAATCTGTCTAGCACGTGGAAGTTTCTCTGGTCTATTAATATCCCTCCTAAGGTAAAAATTTTTGTGCGGAAATTACTCAATCAAGTTCTCCCAACCAGCTTTAATCTGTGGAGACGACATGTTCGTAATAATCTGATTTGCCTCCGGTGTGGAGTCATAGAAACGGAGGTCCATGCTATTTTCACATTCCCAGAAATTACAAATGTTTGGAGATGCAGTAGGTTCTCAGATCAATTGATCAGAGCTGTTGATAATCACTTGGGTGATGTTCTTCTTGAGGCCGCGAAAAAGCTGTCAAGAGATGATTTGGAGCTCCTCATTGTCACTATGTGGGGCTCCTGGGGTGCACGACATAGAGCTGTTTTCGATGGGGAGAAAAGAGAGGCGTGCTCCATTCTCTTTCATGCACAAGCTTATCTCTAAGAATTTTAGATGATGCAATGTCAGTTTAGTGGCCATCGTGGAACTAATCTATCAACCAGCCGTATCACTAAATGGAAGAAGCCATCTCCAGGTAAACTGAAAATTAATGTGGATGTTGCAGTTAAAGAAGGAATCAACAACTTTGGAGTGGGTGTGATATGTCGGGATGAGAAATGAGGGCTAGTAGATTGTCAATGCCATTCTGTTTCTGGTTGCTATGAGCCTCATATTGGGGAGTGTGTTGCTATATTAAAAGGGGCTGAATTAGCAATGGAGTTTAATGGACTTGTTGATGTGATAGAGTCGGATGCTAGCAATGCTATTGAAGCCGTTAGTAACCCAAACATTCACTCTAGTAAAGGTGCTTATACCATGGCTATACATGAGTTGAAATCAAAACTCCCATATCTCGGCTTTAGAGTTATCAACCGTGAAGCAAACATGGCTGCTCATTTTCTTGCAAAATTCAGTCTTATGAATGATGTTTCATGTAAGTGGGGATGTATTCTCCTAGATTTTCTTGTAAAAACTCTCACTATTGATGCTTTGGAATAAAGTGTTAACATTCCCGTTAAAAAAAAAAAAAGAGAGAATATTATTCAATCGCGCTGTGAATCAAAAAAATCATGAATTGGAGGAATTGAAGGCTGATATGCAGTCATTGGATTTGGGGGTGCGTTTTTTAACTGGACCATGTCATCTTCTAGTTTTATAGTAGAGCTCAATTTTGTTTTTATAGAATTATTTTGTTAATAATGCTCTATTCGGGATTACAATGTCTATTTTGCGGTGAAAACCATCGCGATATTTAAGGAAAAATGTGTTTTATTATACAATTTCAATTGAAGAAGCCATTAACAGAGATTCATGTAGGATAGGTAGATAACTATACGTTGTGTAATAAACAACAATACTAGAAGTTCTCTAGAAATATATGTAACGGCAAGAACAGTGGAGTTCTCTCTTTTTGCCCTTTAGATTACAACAAAAATTGATGGCCACGTTTTTCTTTTATTTCGATTTAGAAATAAAAATAAAATGAGTAGTGAAAATTTGTGTACTATATACATAAATATCTTTTTAACAAATATATATATATATATATATATAGAAAGGGGGAGATATGGGAGGGGAATGGAGGGGCAAGTGTGATTCGAACCTAAAACCTTCTACCCGAAAAGTAAAAAATTAACCACTAAAACACTTGTTCATAACTCATACCTTGAAAAAAGTAAAAATTTTGATTAATTTGACTAATTTTTATTGTAAAACAAATGTAAAATGATCTAAAGTTCAAAATATTATTTTCTGAATAACATAATAATGTAGAATTATCTTATCTAATAAAATTAGATAAGATAAGATAATTAATGCAAATGGCAGCACATTGCATAAAATTTTAGGTTAACTTGACAAATACCCTTCTTTATAACCCACTAGTAAAGCACCCATGCGATGCACGGATAGAAAAATATATAAAATATAAACATTGCAAAATTAAAGTACAAATGAGCAACAATTGTACATCGATTGAAAATACAAAAGCAATACATGCAACGCTAAACATGATTCCAATGACAATATTCAATAGTAAATTCTAAATTACATAATATTTTTTTGTAACCGGTAAATGTACATAGACATAGTATCTAAAAACTAAAACTATATTAAATAATTAAACCTATATTAAATAACGAAATATTTTGACTATTAGAACAGTTGAAAAGAGAATCGTCTTGCTCAACCATTTTACAAATCCACGCAACTTTGGCTGAAAATTTGCGGCACTTTTGGCAAACAATTTGCGGCATAAGAATAATCATTATTACTTACATTTGTTAAAAAAAGTTTAACTTAGACTTTTTAATGAAAGGGTAAAATAAAATTATACCAATTGTGACCTCGTTTAACGGTAACCTCGTTTAACGGTATCCTTAAATATGAGGTTGAACCAACATTGAATAAATTTTCTATTGAATTGGTATGTGCAGTGTCTTCCGAACTAACTCAATGTGTGTTTACTGATTAAAATAAAATTTCAACATATAAAAAATCATTGTTGATTTAGTCAATTTCTTTATTGAAATTAAATGGGCTTTACAAAAAAAAAAAAAAGAAAAGAAAAAGAAGAAAGAAAAAGGATATAGATGGTCACCCCAAATATCACCCAAAAAAATAAATAAAAATCAAATTATCAATGCTTAAAAATTACATTTTTAATTTACATTATAGAAAGAGTGAGATAACATTTTCAGTAACCCGAAGCTATGAGTTTAGAACCAAATATATACATGTTTGTAATTACCATGGCAAGAGAGACAGGAAAAAATATAGTCTCTGCAAAAATGACAGTATGAGGTTGCAAATTTTTGCTATAATTGGAGATTGGGAAGGCGATAAACATGGAGAAAATTGGGAATACGGTTTTCTAAAATTGGGAAGGCGGTAAACATAGATGAGATTGGGAAAATGAGCAAAGGCTGAGGTCACATTTGTCTCATATAGGAAAACTAAAAATTAAGAAAACGACAAAAACCGCATAGGGCAAAATGAGATTATAAAGACGGGTAGATAGGGGAAAAAAGACCCCACTAAACGACATCAAGAATGCTCTGAAAATTAAAGTTATGAATCATAAAAGGAAAGCGTCAACAAAATGGGAAGATTCTAGAAGCTGTTAAAAAATAACATAATAAAAATAACTAAAACAAAATACAGTTAGATAAAAAAATGAAAAATTTGGGAGGGAAAACTTCTTTAGATTTATAGCAATATAGATATTTTCAAAAATTTCAATTAATTTGGGATAGTTGCAAATTATAGGGATTATGTTACTTATGGTATTCATGTTTTGAATATAATTATTTTAGTTAATAAACCGAAATATATAACCATAACCCAACTATTTTGTTTTAATATATAGCTATACAACTCTTTATTTTACCATCTTCAAGAAAAATTTAATATATTCTCCTATTAAAAATGAAAATTTATATTTTTAAATTCTAATGACTGATGAAATTAAATGCGATTTTGTTTAACCAAAAAATGATTCTTGAATTTGGAGAGCCATTTAATTATAAAGTGTGTTTGGCTCTCCAAATCTGGAGTTTATTTTACTATCTTATATACTTTAGTTTTACTAGTCTTACATTCGTGCGTTGCAAGAGAATGCAACTTTACAGTAATATAAAAGGCAATTATATTACCACTACAACTTTTTTTTTGGCACACCATATTTATGCCCACCACATTTAGAATTAAAATGGATAATGACACCACAATTTGTTTTACCTATATGTCCAATGTTATGAAAAAACAAAAATAAAAAAATGTGGTGCACATTGGTAAAAGGCAAAAAAAAAGAAAAAAAGAAAAGAAAGGAAAAGAAAGAAAGAGGAAGAAAAAGGAACGATGTGGTGCACAGATTCTCCTTCAATTCACCACCACGGGAACCACCCTCCACCATTTTGCACGATCGTCTCCCCTCTCAATCATCGCCTTGAGGCCACTCCTCTCTCCTTAGGTAAAAAACGTAGCCTACACAAGTTAGAGCTTCTAATTTTTTAATCCCTTAAATTCAAAGAGGAACCTATATTTTAGTTTTAGAAAATCTTTCAATCTGAATAGATTGAATTGGAAATAGTCTGAATTCAATTGCGATTGAATTGGAAATAGTCTAAATTTGGTTAAAGAGGGATGATATGGTTTCATTAATGGTGGGTTTCTTGCAAGTATAGATTGCGGTCTCATGGACATTAGGGTAGTTATTGGTCTATGACATTGCATGGAAGCTATTGATTGATTTTAAGGCAATTAAATGATGAGAATAATTTCTTGTCTGCAATGAAATGTGATACAAAAGCATAAAGGATTTCATTCTTCACCATCTTAGGCACAAGGAGATGTTACTGTTATGATAAAGATATTTGCCTTAATCATATGTAATGAAACTTCATTGAAGTTGTAGTCACAGCACCATTGACATCCTCAATTTGGGAACTAATTCTGCTCTTAGGCATAGACATATAGTCTTTGTTGCCACTCCAATAATGTGCTTGATGTTGGAAGTTCTCTCCAGTGTTTTCTATTCCTTGTTTGACATGTCACAAGTCAAATTGACTTTATGATACAGTTAGAACACTCCATTACAATATAGATTGTAACTAAACATCCAGATTCTCTGATTTAGTTTATGAAGTGTAAGTCCAAACGATATGCACAATCAGTATGCCATAAAATATTGAAAAGAATCCTGTTTTGGTATATCAAAAAGAATATTTATCAAATTAGTTATTTGAAGTGAAGAAGTTTCTGAACTTGATCACTGATAAAGGCATGATATCGTAGAACATTTTATGTAGAGTATCTGCAATTTTATATGGTCATAAGACTTTACGAGGCTGGCTTCAGCAATTTTAGATACACGTCTAATTAATTTTTTTAAGTTAATCTTAAACTAAAATAGAATAATTTTTGTCATCTTTACTCCATCTTCACCATCGTGCAACTGCCCCCACATTCAGCACATCAAACTTCCACCAACCCCTCTGCTCAAAAGTCTCAGATGACATCATAGAACACAAGGAAAACTGAGAAGAAATATTCCTTAGACTTTGGTTCCCCAATTATGAATGATAATATGGTATGGTTGACTGTCTTCGTTTCCCTCATCCACTTTTGAGGTGGAAACTGAGAAGTTGGTTGTTGGTGGTGCTGGTTGCTGAATTTGTAATCCGTAAGTTGGTTAAAAAATGTTATTTTAAAATGTAAGGTAGTTTTGGGAACAACACAAGAAGTTAAAAGCCTCGAACATTATTTTTAATATGAATCGACTATATGAATCATTTTTTTTTCAAACCATAAACACATTTTCTGTTGCTTTCTCTGTGCTTGAAAGTGCGTAAGATGTTTTTTTTTTCTTGCCTTGCTTTCTCTGACCTTGCTTTGGTTTTGTTTTCCTTGCCTTGTTTTCTTTTTTTCTTACGTTTGTGCCTCAAGGATGCATGTTCCCATTTAGCTGTTTTGTACTTTGGTGATTAATCAATGAAACAGCTTTTCTTTTTTATAAAGAAAAAAAAGTGCATAAAATGTGTTGAATGATAGGGGGAAGGAGCCTAGTCACCATAGGTTCCAACTTGACTTGATGCTGATTGTCATTATTTATCAAATTTGATACAAGTTGTCTTCCCAAGCTTTGGAGAACCATACCTATCTTCTGTTCTTTTTGAATCAGTTAGGTGAGAGGCAGAGAACATGACTGTCGAGGCCTAAACCCGCTTCCTGGCCTTCAACCTGAATAATGGTTTGAGACAAAGGATAGGGTCACCACCAGAGGATTACTAGAGCTTCTTTCATATGGTCTGTTGAAAATGTTGGAATAGTATTTATATCTGTTCTATTCATGGGAATGATGGGAACTTAATAAAAGTAGTTGTGTCTGTTTATTTCATTTGCTTGTGTAGTAGTAGTCTCCCTTTTTTCTTCTTTACAACTTCATTTTACTTGAAAAATAGTTTGATATTGGTGCTTATTGGCTTCATTTACGTTTGTGCCTTTACTCTTCTGAATTTGCATTTCATGTTTTTCACTTGATTAGAGAGATGGATGATGTTTATTGGTGGAAAATGATGTTTAAGGACACGTATAAACATTGTGAGAAACAAATGAATTATACATCCATATTCCTTTTCCTTCTCTCCCTATTTGTGCATCACGTTCTGTACTTAAAACGGTTTTTCTTTCTTCCCCTTTTAGCTGGTCCGGCACTCTAGTTAGGTAGGGTGTGCTGCTTCTGTCGTTAATGACTTCTTGTGCAAGTGCAATAAACATTGGGCATCTCAAGCAATATGAGTCTTATTCCTCAAAAATTCATTACATAAAAAAAGGATCTCACAAGGAATGAGAATTCAGCTTTCTTACGAGAAATTATAGGTTATCTCATGCAGGAAGACCTGATTGGTTGATTCAAGTAGGGATAGGGATCTTCCTTTTTCTAAAGTCAGCAAATTGGGTTTCAAAAGCAGAGAGCAACCAAAATTCTTGCGTCATCTTTTCCAATGTCTATAATATAATTGTACATAACGATAAAAACAATTATGGAGAGTTTAAATTAACAGTCTCTTGCATAGCAACACCAACGCCAATCATCTCTCTAAATGCCTTAATTTGTGACTCATATGGTCTCTCCCATTCACTTGCAATTTCATCCCTATATTTGTGCCAATTGCATGCGACAGGTGGAACTGGACAATTGGATTTGAGGTTCACCTGCATAATCAATAACTTACATTAAACACAGTAAAAGCAAGTTAACTGAATAATGTCATTAAAGTTGAGTTACCTGCACAAAGTGATTCTCATTAACAAAACCCAATGAGATAACTTTATGCATTATTGATGGAGGAGCTGGAGAACGTAATGGAAGAAATGTCAAACACTGCACAGCAGATAGGTGAACAAATAGAACATCATATCGAGATGCTATCAAATGGCTCATTTCAGGCATTGTCATCCATTTGTCAAATGGTGCACACGTGCCAGAAAAATCTAAGATATATAATAATTCTTTTCACATGCTCAATTGTTCCATATAAGTTTTCATATAAATGGGAATTAGAATTCAACTCATGTGTAAGCTCATGTCAAATTTGTCGCCAAGCATCTTCTCCCAATCCAAGCGAACTAGCTATTGCGTTTCTTATATTTTCCACTGTGCTCACATCCAAACCTTATTCTAGACTTGCGTCCATAGCCATCAACCCCTGAGTGTGTAACAACAATCACCACACCCAGATTTTTTCTGGTTGCACAAACTCAATTAGATAATAAATCTCGACTAGAAAAAACCTACATTATGGATGAATAAAACATTATAATTATAATTTGGTAATAATAAATGAATATTATAAGCAAAAAAATTGATTGAACCATACTTGACTTGTCGTGAAGTATTCTGTATAATCATAAGTATGGACAGCTTCATCAAATTTCTGTAATTCAAACAAGATCGCATATAAATGTCTACACAATGAAGGATACGAGTAAAATATATGTTTGGCAACACAATCAATCAACTTGCTATGCATGATATTTAGTACTACATTGTTTAGTTCAAGTATCTCATAATACGGAAAACTCAAAAAGAAATAAAAAAATTGAAACATCAAATAATTATTAAAAAAAAAAGGCAAAAAGTTGAATTAACTTACCATTATACGGATTAGAGTCAAATCGGAACCGAATGGAAACAATGAAATCGGTGCCCCAATGGAAGATAGTCACCAAATTAAAGACGTCAAAATTTCCAAAAATCCTATACCAACGGCACCGGAAATAAAACAAGCCCCGTCCGACAAATTCTTTCACGTGAAGAAGAAGAAAAGAAAATAAAGAAGAAAAATAGATGTTGATGTGGTGTAGGAATAAAAAATAATAGGGTATGATATATTTAAATGAAGGTTAGTGATGTAATTTTATTTATAGGCATATAAGTAAATAAAAAATTTTACATTATTTGTGGTGTGCCAAAAAAAAACTGCAGTGGCAATATAATTGCTCTAATATAAACTATAAAAAGTTCAACAATTAGTCGACAACAAATTTACATAAGTAGTGCATATTAATAACGGGTTTTCACATATTTTATAGTGATATATATATAATAATAAGTAAAATTGTAAATTTTATATCAATAGAAAGGAAGATAATTGCAATATGATCTCCAAGCCTTTTTGTGATTGATTGTGATTCGATTTGTCCACCATTTCACCAATTATTTCTCGAGTAGCCCTATATAGAACAATCGACTACAAATTCTTAACTTGGTATACAATCATATAACTTGTACGCATATATAAAATCAATGACAACAAATTCATAACCTCTTATACAATATACTCATAATGCACGAAGACTTATGTTCAACAACCAATTCAAATGGCAAAAAATGAAAATGAATTATTACACCTAATTAAACATATACTTAAAAACACATGAAAGATTTACATAACACGAATAAATCATTTTCTCCAACATACAGGCAAGTCCTAGACCAATTCCATGTATTGTACAAAGATGAGATAAAACACAAGGAGGCAGTTGGAAATTGAACTTTCAAGGATCCTTTCACATTCGCACTAAAACAATGATACGACATGCCTCCGAATATGAGATTAGTTGTGGCTTCACATCTCTAGGAATACTCTTTAACTTCTTAACCCTGACATATTGATACAAATGTGGTAATTAAAGAGTAAACTACATTTGTAATCTGTAAGCTTTAAATTCTCAATCAGGTGTTCATTTGTAACTCATAATGTCTAATACACCCTCGATCCTTTTCATCCTTTAAAAGCATCATCTTCTCTTCAATTGGTAAAAATCAAAGAATTTTTTGCTTTGGGCAAAAACATCATGCATAAACTCCTCATCAATTCCATAATTGATTATGTAGAAGAGCACCAAGCCTAGGCAAGCCTATCAAATAAGGGATTAAAATAATTATGTATTTGAATAATTATAAAACATATGAAAATTAAAAGGTTCTAAACATCCATTTGCATTCTTGTACAATCTTGTTCATGAGAGTCCAGCACAAAAGCATGAAACATGCAAATAAAGACATAAATGGACCAAAAGAAGATTACCAGTAACTCATATGAGAAACCTTATTATCAAGTGATGACTTATTAAAGAAAATAACTAAAAGGTCTTGCCAATTCAAACTATAAAAATTATGGCAATAAATAAAAGGCAGATTTTTAAACAACAATGTTTTGTTTTACATGAATGATCAGCCATCAGACTCAAAAAATTTAGCCAAACAAATCTCAAAAAACGCACAAAGAAAGATCAAACGACTTCATACTTAGAAGATGCAACTTGCCACCCCTTTAAACCAAACTAATTTTCATATGTGATTTATTAGCCAATTCCCTTCTATCCCAAAAATCAAATAATTTATCAAACTAAACTTTTCAATCATTTGATGGCAGATTTGAGGAAGAAACTCTTTGTAAAACTCCAAATAATTGATTGGTTCTACTCTGCGAAAAACATGCTCTAGATCATGTTATCCCTGGTAATAAAATCTCAATACTCAAGACACATCATATCAAAAAAAAGGTGGAAAATGATTCGTAAGCACTAAATTATCAGCGTTCAAATATCAGGAAGCACAAATGAATAAATAAATAAAAGCTGGATCATGTTCTCATTCGCAAAACCCCAAAAACCCAGTATACAAAATTAGTTAAATGGGGTAAAAGGGAACAATGTCAATACCAAAAACAAAAGGGAAAGAAGAAGGACCTCAATTTTGTAGTCTGAGAAAAGGATGATGGAAAGCTAACTAATCAGAGATGTGTACACAATCAACGATATACCATTCTTGTATATGCTTCAACATTAAAAGTACATTAAGAAACAAAGAACAAATCATTAATCTGGTAATTAAAAAACAAATTGAATACATGAATTGTGTATTATGAAAAGACCAGATTTAATTCCGAGCCACGCTTTCAATAAGACTATTTTAGCATCATGCAAGATTAAAAAATAGGGGAATTCAGAACCAACAATTTGAGTAGCCACTTTCTTTGAAAATTTTCTAAAAGATTATGTTGAAGGTGCTACCAGCCTATCAGTTATTGCCTTGATCTGATGAGCAAAAACCATAATCTAATGCTCTCATTTTAATAAATCAACAACGTGAAAGGGGAAAAAGTGCAACCACTAATTAAACCACATCAACAATAATGGATTTCGAGTAAATTGTTGGGTTAAAAGAAATACCTTTTGGTAGCATATCACATCTAGAAATTCAGTAATTAGGTTTCTATTATATGGAAAAAGTAAAGGAAATCAAATTATATATGCTTTCACATTTTTTGAAACGAAAACTGAGTTATTATTTTCATGGAAAATAGGTGATATGAACAAAGATTTTTAGTATTTGTTCAAAGGATAAGATTTCTCAACCAGGAACAAAAATTCTAAGAAGCATATCAATTTGGGATCCCGGTGAGAGACGAATGGGAAAGAAAACTTGTTCAATCAAGGATAAAGATCTGAGAAATTATTTACCAGATCATGATTGAGATGAGATGAGCAAATTAAGAGGCAAAAATCAAGAGATTGAGAGAAGAGAGAGACAGAGGCGCAAATAAAAAGGTACCATAGGATAGAAAAAAAGGACGTGAGCATCATAATAAAAAAAATTAAGATAACTTTAGGCGGAAAAAAATTGACAGAGACTTAAGTCTCTTTATATATATATATATATATATATATATATATAGATTCCAGTTAGAGACAAATGGGAAAGAAAACTTGTTCAATCAGGGATAAAGATCCAGGAAATTATTTACCAGATCGTGATTGAGATGAGATGAGCAAATTCAAAGGCGAAAATCAAGAGATTGAGAGAAGAGAGAGACAAGGGCGCAAATAAAAAGGTACCATAGGATAAAAAAAAAGGACGTGAGCATCATAATAAAAAAATTAATGTAACAACTTTAGGCGGGAAAAAAATTGACAAAGACTTAGGTCTCTTTATATATATATATATAGATTTTATAATTTAACTCTTCAAAATAAAGATATTCTTAAATTTTGAGTATATTGGAAATACTTTAACATTTTAATGATCCCATATACATAAATCAAAACATAAGATGATGAAAAGATGGAGTAATAATGACATAAGGATAATGCCAGATATAATGATATAATGCTAGATCTATGGGGAGATTATGCCACCAAACACTGATGTGGCACTTCAAGTGCCTACCATCTAGCACACTACATAAGTGTCTGTCGACATAATACCTTTAGATATCTTGTCACGCCCCCGCTAATTTTACAATATTCTCGAGTATCTTATATTAATTAGCAAATATCATAGCAGAAGTTACAAATAGCGAGGACGAGACGTACAAGACAAACAAATATCTTTTGACTTGATAAGGCTAATTACTTAAACTAACAAGTTGGTATATTTTAAAGAATCCTTAAAACTTGGTTTTCAATAAAATATAAAGAACACAAAAAGTTATATTAATAGATATATTTCAAAGCAAACAAAATTAGTTTAACCAAGACAAGTTATTGGAAAACTATTATATTAAAAAGTAAGTTTCCAGTTGATAGAAATACATTTATAGAGGTGGACATACTTATTAACACAAAAGGTATTAAATTCATAATTGCTCTCGTAGTTGCTTCAAAGACAGGTTGTCACTACATGCACAACTCTACTCCCGTTCGCGAGCATATTCTAACACCTGGCTTACCTTACTTTTCAAATGTCATATCTTCAATCATCTACAAAAATTGCAGAAAAGAGGGAGTAAGTACGAAGTACTCAGTGAGTAACAAAACACTTTTGATTCACCCATCAATTTAAAGATTTATTTTCAAGAAGATCATTGAATGCACAAAGCTTTTTAATGCACAAGAGGGCCCTATCACTAGTTAAACTACTACCTGTAGTGCGCGCGAGAGTCATATCAATTCAATCATGCCATATTCAATTAAGTGGATCCACAATGAACATCGATTGACCCTTACCGAAGTTCCAATTCAAGGCAAACACCACACCAACCTTCCCTATCCCAGGATCATTGAATAGGTCATAGTGTGGGAAACAATTCAAGACAATTCAATACAAGACGAGTAGAGCAACTAGTGATTCAAATACAATAAATCAATCTTTCTTTTCAATACATCAAATCCATATATGTCTTATGAAATACTTCAATTAAAATCATGCTTATCGTATCAAAACATCAAAAATACAAAAAAGGAATCAAAACATTAGTTACTCACCTCTTTAACTTGATTTTTCCAAAGATTCTTTGGGTTGTTGATAAATGCCCTCAAAACCTTCATTTTCCTTGATCAAAGTGGTATTTCAAGTTCGTTTTCTTCTATTTATATGAAGAGGAGCCTTATCCAAATGTAAAACTAAAGGTTTGGAAGCTTTTAGGGGTTGTTCTTCCCCCCTTATTATTTTTGGACGAATTTTCCCCCTTTTATACATTTAAAGGGCTTGATACTTATCAAGAGGCGGGACAATTGGCATATATATATATGGATGTAAGGCTGTGGAGAGGGTTAGGAAGGGGGAGAGGGTCGGTTGGGAGGTTGGGAGTTTGAGAGATCTACCTATCTTCTCCCTTATTTATACTTGTGAAAAATATCTAGGTTTAGTTGCTTTTAATTAATCTTTGAAAATTGCTCGAGCAGTCCTGATACTTTAGGTTATCTTGTGATTAAGTCATAAAATTTTGATTTTCGTTACTTGAGCCCTTTCACTTACTAGGGTTTTACAATTAGGTTATCAATTTCCAAAATATTAACTAATAACCACATTATTTACTTCTAGGCGTCCTTAAGTCACAATTTTTTAAATTCTTGTGACATTTCGAATGGTTATTCGATCATTGTCAAGATAACGTTTACATTATCAATAGCAAATTCATGTAGTTATACAATCAATATCAATACATTCTCAATAACCATATTCTAATTCCAATTCATTGTTTAAGTATCAATCATGTTGTCAATAATCATGTTCTAATTCTTGACTTTTATGTGCATAACATTCTTGCAATACTTCAAATATGATTACATTGTTACGTTTCAATTTTTGTCATTCAGTTGAGTGGCAACTCTCAATTTTGTAATTCGATACAATTATGTTGTCACATTCTTTTCCTTGGTATTCATTCGAGTGCCAAGTCTTGTAATTTCACCATTGATGCGAGTCATTTTGATCACTTTGTCATAATCTTATAACCCTTCAATTGATGCAAATGCAAATAACTCTTTCATCATTATCAAAATGACGATTATATTGCATAATTTGTTTATAAGATTTTGTGGGATGTTACATATCTGGTATTAGATTATTTTCAAGATTAAATTATTACGGGTTTTATGACTAATCATATAAAAATAATATAAAAATAACAAAAGAAAAACATCTCAACCAGTCACGCTGAAAATTGTGTTGAGAATTCTAAAAGAAGTGTTTCTAGGCCACAATTATTCATAATTTTAATTTCTTAATACCAATTCCACTTCTTATCTAATTCTCCTAAATCTTTTTATTTATTTATTTCGATATATTCTTCTTAATCATTGTCAATAAAGATTGGTTTTCAATAGTCAAGGGAATTTCAGAATTCAGGTCGATATGGGAAGAATAACTCTTATATCCATGTCTAATATTTTCAATTTTAACAATTTCATCTACTATTATAAAGATTTACCGTTTAAGAATTATAATATATTGACTCATTTAACGTTAAACTTGATGCTTTTATTAAATCAATTTAACCAAGTTGTATTTATTGCAATGGTGTACGATTCACATGACTACACATTCGATTCCTCAATCTTAGAGGATCATTACCAAATATCAAAGACTACTGCATAAATTGGATCAATTTGTAGAAAAAGACAAGTCATTGCGAGACAATGTCTTAGTTGATGGGCCTTGTTTTATCTTATTTAAGTCTATCACTTATTGGCTCCCTACCTTAGTTGTAGATTTATGATAATAAGTATTATTTAATATGACTTGAATGAATGATCTAGATGGACAAAATGTGTTTTGTCAGGGCCACTCCATGCACGGCCAGCCAAATTATAGCTCAAACTTTTATTGGAACATCATATTACAATGAAAAAAAAAATTCTTTAGAAATAAGTAATGAGATAAAATTCAAAGGCTGAACCAATCTTTCTGGCATGAAAAAAGCAGAACACCCTGGGTTTGCCCAAAGTATATTGTTCAACCTTCAAAAAGCAGCTATCAAGCTACAATTTCCAATGACAATCAAATGACTTGCAGAGAATATTGCCATAACATAAAAGACAACTAAAATTCAAGTCATAAGATAAAAGATAATCATAATCCAATCTACTCATTCAAATACTGCAATAAGATAAAAAAGAACTATAATTCAAGCCACATCGATAAGTATCAAAATACGCATATTAATAAAAGAAATCAACATAATCCATCACAATAATGTAACATTACATCTAAGTCAGAAAGCAAAAAAACGATCGATGTATCATCATCGACTTATTCATTATCCATATAATTAAAAATTCTAAATAGATAAATCTGGACTTGAAACAAATTATATAACCCCGCTTCCTTCTAAAAGACAACCTTTAGTTTTCTCCAACCTACATGATTAGGTATTAGAGATTAGATATAATAAGTCAAAATTATGTATTCCTTTTCAAAAGAATCACTCATAATAAAAGTAAAAAATTAAATATTGATACCTCAACGTCAGTAACGGTTGAGCAAGCAACATCATCATACGAACTTGGTTTTGGGATAGCACCACCAACATCTAACACTATACAAAAAAGTACAGAATTGAAGTAAACAATAAGGGGGACAAAGCATAGCAGCTACATTATTAAACAATAGAAATTAACTTAAAAAAATGACAACTTTACTTGTCATGGAAGTCTTTAACTTCTTCAGCTGTACTTGTCATGATCGATACTTTATATGGTTATCCTCAACAACAAAACAACGCATCAGGTAAATGCATCCCTCTTTAATCAAAGGCTTGAACTTCAGCACGAGGGCATGTCTAATAGAAGCATGAATATGTTCACCCTGTAGTTAAATTAAGTAGTAGGCATTAGTAGACATAAAAAATATTATACACAATCTACTTGGAAGCTGTTGTTTGAGATTATTCCAACCATCATTTGTTCATTATTAATTTATATATAAAACACATTTCTCTATTAAAATATGTATTTACAATCCATAAAGTTCTAGTGCACGTTCAAAGAGTGGAGCTCAATAATAGCATTTTGTACATTCTTAATTATCTTGGCTTCTGTGTACTCACTTCTCATTCACATTACTAATAAATGGGTTCACGTATGAGTAAAAATAGAAACGAACATCCAGTAGCAATCTCCAAAACTAACAGATTAAGAAATAAGTTTCTATACAAAGAAAACATAGTTGAACCACAATTTACATAGATATTGTTAATACAAGAACAATTTACCTCTCTATCATGGCAAACAATCTCTAACCTAAAAGGATCAGTCATGGTACGAAGGGGAGGCAATTGGTATAGACGAACAACTCGGACCTTCAAAGTCCAATGAATCTTCGATGGGTTAACATCACAGATGCGGTCGACAGTTGAGCCATCTGTTAAACGACAAAGAGAAAAAGGATTACAAAATGCTACCGAGATATAAAATTAGGTCTATAAGGAGAGCATTTATAATATTTACAAATGACCTACCGGCAAAGAAAATCATCCATCAATCGTCGAATCATGGAAAGAACATTCGTAATTGATCCTTTGATTACGAAATCTAAAATTGACACGGTTCTTTTGTAGGAAAGGAAGGAAGGAGATTGATAATGGGGATTTTTCTCTTGAGAGTGTACGTGAATTTTGGGGGCAAATTGATCTCACCTGTCATTTTGTCCTATTTTCCAAAAAATAATATTAAAATACAAAGGACAATTTACCAAAATAAGTTCAATAACTTCTATAAAAATTTCAATAAAGTACTAAACCTCTTCCCAAGTTTTAAAAAATTTTCCTTTTTTACTGTGGCATAGTATTAAATTATTGGTTAATTCTAATAAATTTACAAAAATTTCAATTAATTTAAGATAGTTGCAAATTATAGGGTTATTATGTTACGTGTGGAATAATTGGTAAGAAATGGTGAGATTTGACAAAAGATAGATGGCTGAGATTTATTTGAGTGAATATTTTAGTGGCTGAGATTTTTTTAAGTAAAAAATTCATTAGACAATTAAAAATGTGTAATTGTCAAGGGTTAAGATTTATGGATGATGATGAACAGCCGAGATCGAACAATTGAATTTAGAAACATAGGTTGGGCGGGAAAACGCAATATGACAACTATTTTGCTATACGATTAATATATATATATATATATATACACACTAATATTAAGGTATATTAAGCTTTTTTTTTAAATAAAAGTCAGTGTCAAATTGTGACCTTATTGTGATAAAATTGACCAAATTGTGACAAGCCACCAGTCACAAAACCTCTACCACAACTCACCAAAACACTGAGCACAACACACCTCCACCACAACTCACCATAACACCAGAAACAACCACAAAACCACCACATCTACCACCAGTCACAACATACCTCCGTAAATAGCCAGAGCATGGAGTCACAACATAACATTATTATTATTATTATTATTATTATTATTATTATTATTATTTGGTTCTTGTGGGTAGAAGTGGGAAGGATAAGAATATATTGCACTAGTGATTTTTTCCCCTCATTAAGTAGTCTCCACGTTTTTACCTTTGACTCTTGTAGTGGTTCTTGAATGATATTCTTCAACATGTGCAACAATATATTTGTACAGAGCCGATCTTGATTATACTCTAAACAAAAGCTGCAGGCATGAGATACTCTCATATCAAATACTGTATCAACTTGCCGTATGACGTATAACTTGGTAGTTTGTATCATTTTGTTTATGTGTATTCAAGCATGAAATGAGAATTTGCATCTAGTTGGTATTAACGTACGCAGGTAGAAAGTCAGTATCAGAGAATTTTGTTTCTAATTAACTTCCTTTCTTCATGCCTATAATAATAAACAGAAGATGGGCCTACGGTATCCAGGCCCTTTGTTGTTTAGGGTCTTAGCTAACTATTATGGTCCTTTAAAGCCCAGGGCCAAGTCAATGAAACCCAAATGATATTTGAGGTTGGGCTCATTGTTTGAGTTTTTTCTTTTTTTTTTTTTTTTTTTTTTTAAGATGACATTAAAACAAATATGACCATGCTTAAAACATTTTCACTTAACTCAATAAGTAAAAGGACATGAGGAAGTTTGTCAACATTATTCGATCAAAATTAAAATGTCATCCTAATTTTGTTTTCTTCTGTAACTTCCAGCCGCTTATACTTAAAACATTTTCATTTAAGATGACCATGCTTTGATTAGTGACACAATAAGTAACATAACATAGATATTAGGTGGCCAATAACAACCACTGTTTTAAAAGTAATGTGATAAATTAGAAAATAATATCTTGACAAATAACAGCTCTTTCACTGATTATGTCATGTCTTGTGGTGTGCAGTATAACTTCATATTTAGATAACCAAGTCTTGCCTCTTGTGCACATAGCCAGTAAAAAGTGAAGGGAAAAAAATTCAACTCAGCTCTAGAATATCTAGTAGGCAATTGCTTCAACTTTCATTTTTAACTAACATTAGCTACGAACATATGAGATGCCGTTATAGTATAGTCTAGTATATAGACTAAAGTCTCACACTTGACTTTTAACCTTTTTAAAACCATGTTGGAAAGACTCAATTCTAAATAATATATACCCCGATTACAAATATGATTATTTGACTTATGGATGTAAGTCAATATGGAAATTATTATCTAGTGCTAGCCGCGGGTTTTCCAGTGTCCCAACGGCTAGCTGACCCCTACCTCTTAAATTAATCAATAAAAAATAAGTTACTGTCTCACACATTGGTAGAAGCCCATTGTCAAACTTGTAGGGTTTCCGTCTATGTTTCTTTTTTTAAACTAGGGTATCTGTCTATGTTAACTATTAGTATCAGCGGTTGGCCATAAAAAGGCTTTGTGAGTCAATAATCGCTTCTTTGGTACCATCCCAATTTGCCATCACTTTTTGTCAAACTGTAGGTGCAAATTGAGAGGGTGTGCACTTGATCCATGGTGAGCGAGTAAAACCGGTAAAACCAGACTTCAGTAATACCATATACTATAATTATTCGCAAAATCAAGAATCAATATATAGATTCATGAAATTCAATTCATTCTAAAAATGCTAAATTGGAATCGTTAAAAACATATGTAGATCCTAGATAGGTCAATACTTCAGGGTACCAAAAGTTTTTCTTTCCGTGAGACCATATTAAATTAAATTAAATTCAATTCAATTCAATTAAACCACCTCAAGCCGGTGATTATTAACTTTTCAAGAATGTTTTTCCCCTTTTACTTCTCATACCATAGCATGCAATTTCCTTACACATTAATTTGCACAAATAAATAACTAAATCATAAAATATTAATCATTAATATATCATAAAAATTCATACCTACCAAGAACTACTAGAAGAAAACGATAGCCCAATTAACATAAGATTGAAAACTTAAGATTATAGAAATCTTCATTCCGAACCTTTGTTTTCTTTGGTCAACTGATTTCCTTTTCCAAACAAGTTTAACGACGCATTCATTGCTTCGTTATTTATTTATTTTTTAATTAATTACTATCAAGTTTCATTGAAAAAGTCAGTAACAAACATACCAGCTGGAAAAAGCACTAAAATTCTCAGTTTCTTGTTCAACAATCGTAATCTCACCATTGTAAGTTATAACCTCTCATTCTTCAACTCAAAGTGAAAAAGATTTTGAAGTCGGACTTACACCATTTCAATCAATAGTAAAAAAATTCTTGCTAATATCGAACTTAAGAATTACCTATATTCAACTCGATCGATTGAATGGTTCTCAAGGTAGCTACAAATATAGTAAGTTTATTTATCTATATTGAGTTATTTGGGGTTTGTCTCTCGTCGTATTAGTATGTCTTTATCGTTTTAAAAGAAAGACAGAAGAAAAGAAAATTAATTGCAATAGTCTTTCTGGATTGTGATACAATTGCGACGCGTTTTGATTAATTCAACCAAGCAATTTCTTTGATTTAATAGTGCAACTAATTAATATGATGATTTGTTTAATTACTCCATTACATGATTGAATATATATATATATATATATATATGTTCTTCATGATTACTAAGTAATATGATTAGTCTCAAATTCAAAAGTCTTTACAATTTACTCCAAAAAGAAGAAGTCACAATAGTAGAAAAGAAAAATTCATGATATAAGCAAACAGGCAAGAGTCGAAAGTTCCCGTAAAGAGTGGGTCTTTTTTTGGGGGTGGGGGTGGGGTGGGGGAGCAAATTAATATATAGGGCGTCTTGACTACTCATAATAATAGTGATATTTCAAATTAGAATTTTAGAATTCAATATGCAATTATAGTAGAGCTTGAAATAGTCACATTTGTTTAAAAATTGAAAGAGGCGATGTAATTTCAAGATTTGATCTAGTACTCGATAAACTACTCACAACGCCCAATTACATGAACCAATCTTTTAAAATTTTAATAAAATTGATCTTTAATATTTGATAAATCAAGAGTTATAGTCTTGTGAACGCTTGATAATAATAATAATAATAATAATAATAATAATAATAATAATAATAATAATAATAATAATAATGAATAAAAGAAAAGATATGCTCCTACAATTAAGAGCCTGCCTAACAAGTGAATCATTAGATTTAACTTATAGCAAAATGTTTTTCTAACGAAATTAATCATAGTTATAAGACTAACGTGCAAAACAATGATTACTCCGTCTAATAATAATGTTCCTCGTTCTCATCACATCTTCTATCTAGGTTTCGACCCCACATTTAACGTTAAAAATTTTTGGAATTAACTAGTGACAAAAACAAATAGAACTCTTATACACACACATACAACAAATCAGGTTACTCAATAGTGAGAAATATATCGCGTCTTACATCTCCACCTAACCTTACATTTGGTCCCCATGAAATCAAATGAGTCCATTCGATGCAAACTATGTGTTACATATGTACCTAAGTTAGGAGCTTTCTCTTTTGTCTGTTTCTTTTAAGGTAGTTCTTTCTAGACTGAAAAATCATAAACAACAAGACATGCTTCCTCCAATATTCAGGCATTTCGATGTTATCATTGAAGATTGTCATTCCCCGGCTTCGGAAATAAATGGATTAGAGAGATCGGAAGAGCACACGATCTGTGAATTGATCCGCCCATAAACTTGCTAGAGCTATTGATTCTTTGATAGATTCTCTTGAGTGGATTGTCAATCCACCAAACTTTATTATTGATGTACTCTTGACCGACATCTCTATTGAATAAATTTTACTTCTTCAAAAAAAAGAAAGAAAAAGAAAAAAGAATAGTTAATACCATGATGTGTGTGGTAAGGTTAATGTTCTGTAGCTGTTATTTCAACAATTAATGAATAATATATTTGCTAAATCCTATATCATCATATGTAGCTAAAAACCTTATTACTACTTTGATTAACTTTTCTCAAGTGGAAAAAAATATGATTATGATATCCATGTAATAAAGACATATATAATTAGAATTTTGATCCCAGGGGAAAAATTATTAGTATATTGTTGTTGTTATTATTAATGTCTTATTATTATGAGTAAGTCGTCCTTATTGTGCCATTATCAAACAATCAGAGACCAAAAATTTGAGAAATTGTCATTCATACTCTGTCCTTTTATTTATTTATTTATTTATTTATTTTTATTTTTTTAAGAAACAAACAAAACAATTTTAGCCACATTTTCCATGTTTGGGGAAAAAAATTATAAGAGTTACATAACAGAGTTGATGTAGCTGTATCAAATCAACTCTAATGTGCTAACTTAACATTTTTACTTTATCAATTCAAGCTTCAGAGCTTGTTCTTTGGAGTTTCGTCGAAATTTGATTTATGAGAGGTTTTTTATTGTCTGTGTGTGCTTTTTTTTTTTCCCTTTTTTCTTTTCTTTTTTTTTTTTGGGTGGGGGTGGGCTGTATTATGAAAATATAAAGAAAGATTATTAAAAAAGCGTGAATTTTTATTTTTTGTGAATAATATATGGTTAATATTAAAGTTTAACTTGTTGATCAACTTTCAATGCATGGTAAAGCTCTACAGAACAAGCTCTAAAAACGGGTGGAAAAATAAAAAATAAAAAATGAAAAGCAAGTTTGAAATGACATTATAAACAACATAGAATTAATAAAGTGAAATAATTAATAAATGAAATGAAATAGTATAATATAAAAATAATTTTAAATATGCTTTTTTAATATCGTTAAATGAACTTATCAATTTCTATGAGAGCATTTTTAATGCAAATGTCTAGTTTTGAGGTAACATAGAGGAAAGAGATAGACACATAAAACTTACAAATTTCAATTTTCACTCTCCTCTTTCACTTCTTTCTTAACTTTTCTCTCTTTATTTTCCATTTTTTCTTCACAATATCTTTGACAACGTCTAATTGTAGAAAGTAACATTTGTCCATTTGATGCATTTATATATGTCCTCCACGTCACCTCAAGACTATATATTTCCATTATAAATGCTCTGACAATAGAAATTGAGCTATTTTTGTTGGATAGAGATGGTAAAGCAGAGAAAAAAAAATTAACGTGTTGTTATTGTATTAGACGGTAACACAAGATAAACATACAAAATTTCTCACGTGATTGGAAGATCTCCAATCTGTGTCGTGCACACATCAATTTGTCTTACCCACATGCAACGAGGATGATCTCAATGTTTTGACACTTTTAAACATTAAACCCACCATTAAATCCGCGTAAATCGATCGTTAGTCGTCTAGCTAGAAATCACATATCCAACGACCCAATATATTATTAATTACTGACTTTGCCTTGTGTCTTGTCTAGCGCATTTGACAAAATTTTTCTGCATGTTGGTGGGAAATCTAAAATCGATATAGTATATGGGGACAAAAAGGAAGAAATAAACCTACGTACATTACATGAATACATGCAGAAGATTCTTGAGAAGAACAAGACTTGCGTATGAAGGAGAAATGGAAATTTGTTCAGTCTGATAGGGCATGCAGTGGGTGCAACAACCCTCCCCTACACGGTTGATTATTAACCTTTAAGTTTTATCAATTTTCTTGACTATTAAAACCTAAAATTGCCAACCTCAGAACCACCCTCTCTCTCTTTTTCCACTGTATAAAAGGAATTCCGCCCTCTAACTCATTTCTCACTCCCAAACCCATTCTTTCATTTTATTTCATTTTCCGCTGTATCATTTCCTAATTCACTTACACAAACACTGAGATAGTTATGGAAGTTGTTACCTTCTTTTTCCTCCTGATTTTCGCAAGCGCCGCAACGATATCCAGTGCAAAAGTTCACTACCATGACTTCGTTGTATGTCATTTTGTCGTTTCGAATGTTCTTGGATGGTTTCTTGACACTTCAGAGTACTTCCGAACTTGCTTTGCCGGTTTTTCTTTTTAACTTTCTGCTTTTTTACATGAAATGTGCAGATTCAAGCGACGCCGGTGAGGAGGCTGTGCAATACACGCAGCAGGATTACCGTTAACGGGATGTTTCCAGGGCCAACATTGGAGGTGAATAATGGAGACACCCTAGTGATCAATGTCGTCAACAGAGCACAGTACAACGCCACCATCCATTGGTAATTCGAACATGCATGCATGTACTAGTTCACCCCTTTACATCGACGTTGAATTTTGTGACGAGTCAGCTGTCTTCTTCATGTAGGCATGGGGTTCGGCAGATAAGAACCGGGTGGGCTGATGGACCAGAGTTCGTGACTCAATGCCCTATTAGACCAGGAGGGAGTTACACTTACCGGTTCACAATTCAAGGACAGGAAGGTACACTTTGGTGGCACGCCCACAGTTCATGGCTTCGAGCAACCGTGTATGGGGCTCTCATTATTCATCCCAAGGAAGGATATTCTTATCCTTTTCCCAAGCCGAAACGCCAAACACCCATTCTTCTTGGTAATGAATAGCTTCGTCTTGCATACATTTCAATCAAATTGTTCAGCAGAAAATTTCATCACTGAATATGCAACTGTATATGTATTTAGGTGAATGGTGGGATGCAAACCCGATGGACGTTGTGAGGGAAGCCACGAGAACAGGAGCCAATCCGAATATTTCTGATGCTTACACCATCAACGGTCAACCCGGTGATCTATACAACTGCTCCAGCAAAGGTCCGTAGTACATCTGGTTAGCCAAGAAAATAAAAGTCTAGATTTCTTACTCAAATAAGACTCAGTTAAGAAGCTGTTCACTGCAATTTTGAGGCCTCAAAACTTGAGTAATCTGTCGAAATGGGGGTGAATTGTAATATCTAATTTTGGGAAGAATAGTCCTCAACATTTAGATTGTCCAAATCTAGTGATCTCACCAAACTTTGCTGTCATACAGATACGGTTATTGTACCAGTGGACTTGGGCGAAACGAATCTCCTCCGAGTCATCAATTCTGCACTCAATCAGCAGCTTTTCTTCACGGTTGCCAACCACAAGCTCACGGTTGTTGGAGCTGACGCCTCCTATGTTAAACCATTCACCACTTCGGTCCTCATGCTCGGACCAGGACAGACCGCTGATGTTCTGATCACAGCAGATCAGCCACCTGCCAGATACTACATGGCTGCACGTGCATATGCTAGTGCTCAAGGTGCACCATTCGATAACACTACCACCACAGCCATCCTTGAATACAAATCAGCCCCTTGCCCAGCCAAAGGTGCCTCGGTAAAACCAGTTATGCCTAATCTGCCAGCATTTAATGACACAGCCACTGCCACCGCCTTCAGTAAAAGCTTCAGGAGCCCAGGACAAGTTTCAGTACCCACTGAAATTGATGAGATCTATTCTTTACTGTTGGTCTAGGACTCAAAAACTGCCCTACGGGTGCAAGTTCCGCAAACTGTCAGGGACCAAATGGAACTCAATTTACCGCCAGCATGAACAACCACTCATTTGTGCTCCCCTCCAGCTTTTCCTTGCTACAAGCACATCAGCAAGGTATACCTGGAGTTTTCACGACTGATTTCCCAGCAGCACCCCCAGTGAAATTCGATTATACAGGTAATGTGAGTAGATCACTATGGCAACCAATTCCCGGGACTAAGGTGTACAAGTTGAAGTACGGGGCAAGAGTACAATTGGTGCTGCAGGGAACAAGTATCTTCACTAGTGAGAACCATCCAATTCATCTTCATGGATATGATTTTTACGCCATTGCTGAAGGCTTTGGGAATTTTGATCCAAACAAAGATACAGCCAAATTCAACCTCGTAGATCCACCTCTACGTAACACAGCAAGTGTACCTGTTGGTGGATGGTCCGTTATCAGATTTGTCGCTGATAATCCTGGTCAGTACAAGAAATCAATAGCACTTATATGCATTTTCTGCACGTTGCTTTATCTTATGTATCTCAACTGATGTTCTAACCCATATATTGAACAAAACAGGGGTCTGGTTGTTGATCTGTCACTTGGACGTACACATAACCTGGGGCTTGGCCACGGCATTCCTAGTGGAAAATGGAGTTGGGGAATTGGAAACCTTAGAGTCACCTCCAGCAGATCTTCCTCTTTGTTAGGCTGATATAAATTAATTCAGTACAGAAAAGAGAAATTTCTGATTTTACCATGAGTTTCATTGTTGTTACCCTGCATTAAGGGATAGGTTTTGGTTTTTTCTTATAGCTTCCATAGTTACATTACATACAAGACAGTGTAAATAAAGATGGTGTAAGAATTGCCATCCAAACCACCATCCCCTGCATTTTCTTTTATTACAGTAGTATTGTTTCAAGAACCAGGAAAGAATTTTCCTTCTGGATTTTAATTATCTTGATAGTTATATAATATCTGCATCTGCACAGCCATAACTATCAAATTTAAATCACAAGAATGCCCAAAAGAGGTACTCTTGGATGCAAGAATGTAGTAGTACACTTAAGAAAATCACAAGTTTCATTGTTAATAAGTTCACACTAACAATTACTGAGCAAATTTAAACTGTCATAGTGAATAAGTTGAGATCTGCTGTACCAAATGTTGCTGTACCAAATATTGACGCTTCGTTCAAATCTATACATCATTACTTTTAATCTATCAAACTAAAACCAGAACGTTGCTAGAGCTTCTCTCCCAAATCTATAGTATCCACCTCCACTCCTCACTCTAAGACCCCAAACCCAGAGTCTGGGCTGTTTTAAATAAATATTTCTAGATAATCTGCCATATTATATGAATACTACTAATACTCATCAACTGCCATCTATAGCTAGAGTAAAAAGTATAAGTGTTCTTTGGCTGGGGTGCATATACGCACCCATTAATATATATGCTCTATGTATACATGGATGGCTCTGTAATTGACAATTGCCATTAATTCCTATCGTATCAATATAAATAGAGAGAGAGAGTGTGTGTGTGTGTACATTATCTTAATCCTTTGTGTGACATTAGTAATTGCAAACGGCAATGTGGTAGCCAAAGGCCCCAAAACAGTTATCAGGTTTAGGTGGCACTTCTCTTTTGAAAATGCATAACTAAACTACCTTGTACTGACTGAGTTGTCAGTGTGAGCATGTGGATTTGGGAACGGTAGTAGGGAGGTAAATGGTAAGATTTCTCAGAAAAATTCACAACAATGCTGATGGTTTGTTTAGTTTGATGGATTAAACGGCAACCACTCATAAAGTTGAATGGGCGTTATTTAATAGCACTGAACACTATTGGGACAGCAACATTGGGACAGCAGAGCTTTCCTCAACTCATAGTAGATAGCCTTTCAAGGAGGGGGAAGGAGAAGCTATCAAGAACAACAAGAATTGAGTTCCGAACCATTAATGGGAGAAAAGGAAATATATATATATATATATATATATATATATATATAACCCAAGTACACCTAGATGTTACGATGGATCTATTTGGCTAAGGCTAAAAGGATAAGAAAACTAATATATTGTTAGAACTGAAAGCACAAAGAAGCAAATATTTGTAGAACTAACAAAAACAAAGAGAATACATTGGAAACAGAACATGATCTGTAAGTTGCAATACTCTGATATCCTGTGCATATGTGGATCAACGACATGAAAAAATTTTGATTTCTCCATCTCCATCATTAATCCTTAGTTTCTTACCATTGCAGCTGAATGGCTCATACCGATGAACGATTTTAATTTCATTATTGTGTAAAGCCTTGGCCAATTTAACTCTAAACACAAGTTTTGTTTGTCGAATGAACCCTATGATAATTGGTTTTACTTTTTACAAGAGCACTTGATAGTGAAAGGAACTCAGATTCTGTCCCAAACAGATTAACCCAATTTAGAAACACATCTTTTACCCGATCACCCAATGTCTAATTGAGGTGAGATTTGTTAGCACTTTTCAAACATATCGTTGGTTCAAAAGTTCTAAAATCCTGTACACTTCACAGCACTAGAATTTCCCACTAATGGTATTTCCTTTCTCTTCCTTTTTCAGCTTCTTTCACTGTACATTACCCATTTAATAGTTTTATCGAGGCCCAAAACTGGAAAGCAAGAAGATGCATAAATAACAGAACTAGATGAAATGAAATAAAAGTACACTGCATCTTAATAGGATTTTGAAAGAGTATTCAGAATCAGAATTTTAGTCATACCTCGTTGCCACAGATCACTGAATACTGAATTAGATTTGCTCAGCAATCTTCAAATAAAGTGGAAGAATAACTAGGGTTTTGGGGGGAAATTTATTAACTTTTTATGACGAATTTGACATGGAAGTCGCAACGGGGAGTCGTACAACGTGTACTTGGCTGTAAACTGGTATGTTTGTTAGTACTTCCCATAAAAGAATTCTATAGCCCAACGGCAACCTTTGCCGTCAGAGATTTTCTGAGAGGACAAATAGTACATTTGACATTTTAGTAATTTCAACCACATTTTTATTTTCTTCCCAGATCCTTATATTCATTTATCTTTAATTTTCACTATTTTTCAAAAAGGTCTTTTTGTTTAGTCATATTCAAAATTTTTAAAAAAAAAATTCAAATGAAATCTAAAAATAATTAGTATCGCTGAGAACTAATTAAAATAATCTGTACAATTCAAAAAGTTTTAAAATAACTATTTTTTAATAAATTTAATTAAGTTAGGAACCCTTTTTGATTTTTTTTTTTTCTTTTAACACAACATCAAAAGGTGGGACATTTTGCTCCCATTACCCTTTTTATAAGTTGATGATTTTATTGAGGCTAATTAGCACAATTTACCCCCGATCTTTCATATTTTTATATTTTTTCATCCTTAACCTTTAAAACTAACATGTTTATCCTTAATTCTCATTTTTTTGGCACTATCTACCCATTTTATTTTATTTTTCACTAAAATGAACTAGGGTGTGCAAAAAAATCGGGACCAGGTAAACCGGACCGAGACCAGACCGAACGGGCCGGTCCCAGTCCGGGCTTTGTGGTCAAAATGACCAGTCTGGTCCCAGACCGGTCCCGATTTTTTTTTTGAAAACCCGGAAACCCAGTCAAAGACCGGTTGACTTTTTTTTTTTAATATATAAATTGAAACTCAATTTTCACTTTTCATAATATTCAACAGGCAAGAATTAGAACTATTTCATTTACATAGTCACTTGCACAAAAGGTCCATCTTATTTATAAGTCCCGATTATTTGACATTTTACAAAACTTTCAAGGTGGGACAATCATTTAAACTAAATATAAAAAACTAAGACAATTATTAATTTACCTCAAAGTCCACAAAATTTCATTTACATAGTCACTTACACAAAAGCACATCTTATTTATAAGTTCTAATCATATTGCTTTTTTACATAACTTTCAATGTGGGACAATTAAAAAGTTAAAGCAATACCACTAAATTTCTTTTTCAAGTTGGAATTTTTTGGCCAATAAACTTTTTTAAAAATCATCATTATTATATTATTTTTTAAGTAATAGTCAAGAATAATTGTGTTAATATATAATGTTACTAGAATTTACAACATTGTAAGGATTTTGTTAAAGAAAATTGTTCAGATTTAGAATATGTTTATTAACTCTATTTAAGTTACATGCTATTATTATATAATATATATATAAATATATTTATATATAGACGTGGAG
>CAVNYN010209270.1:0-16834 GCA_963692815.1 Nyctanthes arbor-tristis
AAAAAAAAAAAAAAAAAAAACCCACACAAGAAAAAAAGGGAAAAAAAATTGGGACTTCATTTTTTTTTTTAATGTTGATAAAATAAAATTACGTTAGCAATTCATAACATTAATAATATTGTTGATTAATCGAGGAGATCTCAACTAAAACTGAGTAATCCACTTTTGAAGCAAAGTCTATAGAAGGTCTAGTGATCTTGGGATTTTGTTGCATATCGTACGACCCAATTTGGCAACTTGTGCATCCTTCTCTTTTTTTTTTTTTTGGAATTGGCACTAGGTATCCCAGCTTGCACCAGACTAATCTTGAGCCCCTAGGACCCTTGCCCCTAGAACCCTAGAGGAGGTAAATCACGGGATGTGCCTCAACTAGTCCCTGGTTCCCCTCACAAGACTGTACACTTCTGCGCATAAGGGAGCTTACCGCGACACCTCTAACACTTGACAATAATGTGCAAATAATCCCTATCAATGTCTTCAATGGGTTTCGAACTCTCCACCCTGCCGCTGGAAGCAAGCCTTGTGCATCGGTTTTTGATATTATAGTGACATGGTTAAGTAATTTACATTTGGATATAATCATTCGATTTCAGAGGCATCACACATTAAAATAATGTACGTACTAAATCATATACGTCAACACGTTTTCTATCACTTAATTAAGTGTGTGTGTATATATATATATATATATATATATATAAAATATAATGGATGTATTTACAAACTTATTTTAATGTTTTTTCCTTCAATATTATTATCTGTATATATATGTACTAGTTTAACACCTGTGCGTTGCATGGATAGTTAAAATTGTACAAAAATAACACGGGGAATTTTATATAAATCAAAATGCTTTTCATACATATTTAAGAGATTGGAATATGTTAATGAGTCATGTACAATATTGTTTGCAAAGGCTTATAAATAATAAAGCATAGATTATGTGAAATACAAATTACATTTTATAGACAAACACATATTGTACATGTTGACCATTAAAAAAAGAGTCCAAACATGAGATATGGTAATAAGTAGAGAATAAAGCTGTCGACATTAAAACAATCGACATGTTAAAATGAAAATCAAAATAAAGCACACATGAAAAATACATGTAGAGCATGAAAATACAAGATCGGAAAGAGAAGCAGTGTTCTAAAAAGCGGGCGGCGCCTAGGCGAGAAGCGCTCCTTCCACGCCTCTCTTATGGGGTAAGCGGTGAAAAAAGCGGTCAACGGTTTTTTTTGACCACCTGGGCTCGATTAAGTTCGTCTAGGTGGTCAACGAAAACCGTTGACCGCTATTTTTCCCCAGGGCCATTTATTTAATAATGGTCTAAGACTCTAAGTAATAACATTGGGGTATTTTTTTGTTTTGGGCTATTGGAGCAATTTTTTTTTTTTGTTTTGGGCAATGTGACAGGGTGTATAATACTTAATCCTCATCTATAAGGTAGAATTCATCCGCCTTTTACCTTTTGAAAATATTAAATTATATAATATCGCTTAAAATTATAATGTAAATATAGTATTTATGTTTTTAGATGTGTTTTTCAATTTAACATACATTAATTTAAATATTTAACAACTTTAGATTGATTAAAAATTAAAAAAATAAAAAAAATTGAAAAAAGCTTTTTAACGCTTAAGTGCCGCCTAGGCACGCTTAAGCTTGAAATGCTTGACACTTCAGGTCGCTGCTTTTCCGCGCTTCAAGCTTTTTAGAATACTAAAGAGAAGTGAATCAAATTAAACTTGTAACAATGAATGGATAATAATTCTAACAATGAATGAAGGCCTCTTAAAACAATTGACAAACAACACTGTAAGTAGACTGCTAAAAAAAGATAACTAACCATTATTAAAGATAAAAAACAATATCACCATATGGGCTCTAAGACATCATAAAATTATAATATGATAAATGTCTATAATCAAATAGAGAAAGAACAACCAGCCAATACAATCGAAGATGTGACTAAACCATGTTTTGTTGATTGTTATAGATCATTATTTTTAGATATTATCAATTAAAATTGTAACTCAGTGAAAGTTTTGTAAAAAATTATAATTATAATATATATGTACAGATTCATAAAGCATAGCAAAATTAGATTGAACTAACCTCAATTCAGGCAAGAACCATTAACCATAGGTAGGCAAAATAGGCCGAGAATATATAACTGCCAACAAATTATATTTTAGACACACAATGATAGCCATCAACAAATAAGATCAACATTAAAATGAATTACTAATATGATGGGAATACATTTTAATAACCAGTTGTTTTATGTAAAGATAAAAAATACACCAGTTATCAAAATAATAATAGAGTTAATAGTAATATACCTGTGAATAAATGAGATCCATATTTATACGATGTAATATGATCAATCAATCAAATATCCTATAAAAAAAGTAAGAGAAAGAAGCTAAAAGAACATAGAAAAAATTTTGAATGTAACAAATCTTAAAAAGCAATAAATGAACAATATTCAAATTAATTGTAGTACAAGATAAATTATTTGTAAACTAATACGTGGAAAAGAAGCATACCCATCAATGATTATTGAATACTTCTTTGTAAACAACATTAACTATAGAATTGCTGGTTTCACCAACTTTATCACACATCAAGATCTTTATACCAACTCGGCTTGTAAATTAAAAATATATAATACATAACATTACTAATAGATATTTTTCTAATATAGAATACATACTATTAAGTAATACCTATATAGTCAAGTTCCTGACAACATTCGACATTTTCACCTAAGAAATCAGATATAGATTGGTCATAAGAAATGAATTTACAAAATTAGAGTAAATAAGACTTTAAATTCGTGATACTTATCATCAGAGATATTTTCATTATGATGAATATTAGTATTAGATATTAGTGATGAATAATGCTATATCGATGAGTCATCATGATGAATAACTTTAATTTAGTGAGCGTTATACATTAGAAACATGATTCGACCCACGGTATCAACTCACGAGTAAAATTGGTGGAACGATAGAAACATTTCATTCTTTGTAAATCGAATTAGTAGGTGAGGTTAAGTAAAGACATTCTTGAACAGCCTTATGCATTACGCTGAAAAATTAAAACAAAAAATAAAAGAATACATAGTAAGAATTCTGCCGCGTCTAATAACTAATCAACAAAGCAAGTAATAATAATATTAATCATGGATAGAAGTGCCGAAAAAAATGCATATATAAGAAAATTTTAGAAAACATTTTTAAATTAAATTAAACACAAATATCTTTGATTTTTTATTTTTAATACTCATCAAGTTTAAGTGCAATTGCGTTATTCACATGAGAAGTAGATGTAAAGAGAGAATAAATATATTATGTGTGTAAATAGAGACCCATTTAATGGGGATCCTATTTGTATATTCACTCTCCATCTACAGCAATCTCTCTAGACGGGGAGTTCAGGCTCATAAGGAAAAGAAATCCCAATCTTGAAATAGATTTGCAAGAGTATAGAATGATAATCGAATAAATAGATTTATTGAAGCATAATCAATATTTTGTATGTGCTTTTATATTACTTAAATGAGTGAGGATTTGAATGGAAGTAGATTGAAATGGATTAGGAAAAATAATCAAGTGAAGGAAATTCTGGAATCAAGAGAGAAACAAATATGGTAAAGTTTGTAAGGAAAAAAATTAAAAAAAAAATGAGGCGTTTATGGCGGTTGAGGAAAAAATAAAAAATAGAAAAAAGAAAAAGAAAAAATGAGGTGCTTGTGGTGGTTGAGAAAAAAATTAAAAAAAAAAGGAAAAGAAAAAATGAGTTGCTTGTGGTGGTTGAGTAGATTGAAACGAAGTAGGAAAAAGGAATTTAGGTGGAGGAAATTTTGGAATTAAGGGAGAGATAAATATAGTAAAACTTGTAAGAAAAAGAATAAAAAAAGAAGGAAAAATCAGCTATTTGTGGTAACTGTAGCAACCGCAAGAGTGCGGCATCTAATAGACACCGCGAAAAAATGGCGGAAAAATAGCGGTGGCTACAGCACCACAAATACTGATTTAAATATTATAATGGATATATTAGTGAACTACACACTACAATAAATGTAGATAAACCCTTATATGTAGGGAATCGGAGTTGAGACCTCTATGGTATCAACCTTAGCTCCCTAACCAAGCAAGCTAAGATCTCACTGGCTAAAAATCCTAGTTTTTTTAAGTATTAAAAGATTCATGCCTTTTCATCTTTCTCATGAACTACGCTGGCATGAAAAATAATTTACATTAATTATTATTTTTTCACCTGCATAGAATTGAGAAAACAAATTCGATGCAAGGTGGTGTACATACATAATATAATTTTAGTTTGTAAGAGTACAGTGTACTTAGATTATTTTTATTTTTCTACTTAGTAATTTTAAAATTTAATACAGGTAAATCACGGATGTTTATTAGCTGTAAATTTGTTCAACGGGCAAGTAAACGATAAATATGCAACATATATAATAATAATAATAATAACTATCTATATATTAAAAGAAGAAATATGGTTAACATTTTTTCCCGCCTAAATTATTTGAGAAAGAAGTCATCTTCTTCTAATACTGTTTGTGGATAATACCTTAAACTTTTTTTTTTTTAATATTTTTGTTATAGTTATTGATAGGATATTCCTAATGAACAAAAGTTTGCTGTGTAAATTAATTTCAAAATTTTATTCAATTTGATGTTTTGAATTTGTTTTGTCTAATTTAACCACACTTCTACAAGCTCAAACTAATTGTACATGGATATTTATCTAAATTTGTCCTATGATAACTTGCTATAATATTTCCTCTTTTATTATTTATCAATCTATATACTAAAAGAAGAAATTTGGTCAACATTTTTTCCCACCTAAATTATTTGAGAAATAAGTCCTCTTCTTCTAATGTTGTTTGTGGATAATACCTTAAACTTTTTTTTTTTTAAAATTTTTTTTGTTATAGTTATTGATAGGATATTCCTAGCGAACAGAAGTTTGCTGTGTAAATTAATTTCAAATTTTTATTCAATTGGACGTTTTGAATTTGTTTTGTCTAATTTAACCACACTTCTACAAGCTCAAACTAATTGTACATGGATATTTATCTAAATTTTTCATATGATAACTTGCTATAATATTTCCTCTTTTATTATTTATGATATTAGATTTTTTTTATCACTTTCAAATTGTTTTTCCCATGTAAGGCACGAATGAAATACTAGTAATAATAATAGATTTTGGTATTGCTATAGTCAATATTATTTTACATAATATATATATATATATTAAAGAAAATTTTGGTGGCTCAATTGAATTTGTCTGCACAATTAGGAGCACTTTTCCCGCCCATTGCCTGGTGCATTTAGAAAACATATTTGATGACATCATTATATTATTATTATTCTTACCTTTTCTTTTAATAATTTAATTTAATATTTTTATTTTGGGACTCTACTTACATATTACATTTTGATTACATATATCTCATATTTGCCTAATGAATTTGAATGACATAAAAATGGATAATATATCATTCTAGATTCAATATTATTTGCGTTCAAGAACATAAATCAAATCTAAATAGCTCCTTAGCATCATCAAATTCATATTCCTTACTATCATGTTTTAATATTCTTATATTATTGCTTTTGTCTTTATTCATCAAACGAAATGACTGTGTTAACAATAAGTAACATTATTAAATAACCGATTACACAATATTTAAATTGCGTTATATTAGTATTGGAATATATATATATATATATTGGTTGGTTGGTTGGCACAATTACAAAATTATCTAGCAAAATTGATAAATTCTTCCCGCCTATGGTACTTACCTGTCACCATTACTTATAACACCATACCACACCAATGGCTTTTTCATAAAAAAATTGTTACAAATTTAACAATGAAGAATTGAATTCATGACCTATACAATAAAAATTAGCTTTTAAATCATTGTGCCAACTCTTTTTTATTAATAAACTAGATTTCCACCGGTGCGTTGCACAGGTAGAGCTCTAAAGGAATTTTATATTTAAGATATAATATAATTGTGTTTGTCAGGTTTATTGTCATAAAGAAACTAAAAAACACAATAGACATGTAATTAATGTGCATCCTACTTTTGCAAGTAGCATGTAATCAATTCTTTATTTTAATTATATAATTATAAATCCTTTTTATTAGTCCATTACCAACTCGTTGAACCAATAATTTTTTTATTAATTCTTATTTTTTATTTCCTCGACGCTCTTCCGATCTAAAGACAATAAAACCCGATAGCATAATTCTATATTAGTTTGACACTCGTGTATTTACATATACAATTGAACAAAGTAAAATTGAAATCTATTAGGCAAATATGAGATATATTTAACCAAAATATAATACGTAGAGAGAATCTCAAAATAAAATATTAAATTAAATGATAAAAAGGAAAATTATAATAATAAGGAAAAATATAATAATAATATTGAAATCTAGATTGAGATATAATCTATTTTCATGTAATTCAAATCTATTAAGCAAATATAAGATATATCTAACTAAAATATAATATGTAGATAGAGTCTCAAAATAAAAAAATTAAATTAAATGATTAAAAGGAAACGTATAATAATTGAACCAATAATTTTTTTATTAATTTTTATTTTTTATTTCCTTTAAAGACAATAAAACCAAATAGCATAATCTATATTAGTTTCACACTCGTGCGTTTCATGGACACACTATGCTTTACACCCATGCATTTCACGGACATATTATGCTGACAAAATTAAATACAATGGAATAGGAGAACATAAAATGATAAAATTATACAATCGAACAAAGTAAAATTAAAATTCATTAGGCAAATACGAGACATATCTAGCAAAAATATAATATGTAGATAGAGTCTCAAAATAAAAATATTAAATTAAATGATTAAAATGAAAGTATAATAATAATGAAAAGTATAATAATAATATTGAAATCAAGATTGATACATTATCTATTTTCATGTAATCCAAACACATTAGACAAATATGAGATATATCAAAAAAAATATATTATGTAGATAGAGTCTTAAAATAAAAATATTAAATTAAATAATTAAAAGGAAAAATATAACAATAAGAAAAAGTATAATAATTGAACCAATATTTTTTTATTAATTCTTATTTTTATTTCCTTTAAAGGAAATAAAACCCGATAGCATAATCTATATTAGTTTTATACCCGTGCATTTACGGACTATTATACTTCACACCCATGCGTTTCATGGACATATTATACTAAGAAAGTAAAATACAATATAGTAAGAGAACATGAAATTATACAATCAGACAGAGTAAAATTGAAATCCATTAGGTAAATATGAGATATATCTAAACAAAAAGTAATATATAGATATAGAATATGAGACATATCTAACTAAAATATAATATATAGATAGAGTTCTAAATAAAAATATTAAATTAAATGATTAAAAGGAAAGTTAAAACAATAAGGAAAAGTATAATAATAATAAAATAATGACAGTAACAAATTGGTTTTTTAAAGAAGCCAAACAATGAGTGGGAAAATTATTTCTAATTATGTTTGACAATCAATTGAGACATACAAACTCTACTTATATATATATATATATAGATTTCATTTACGTGTCATTATTCTCGTGCGCTTTCACTCATACAAATTATTATTAACCGCATTTAGTTGAATTAGCAATCGAGTAAGCAATAACCCACCAATTAAACTGGAAACCTATCGCCAAATATAGTTACTGGGTCAATAACCGAGTCAATATTGAAAATATATTAGCCCACTACAGTTACCGGGTCAATAACTGAGTCAATAAGTTTATGTTTACGCTACAATGACCATATCGCATACATGGAATTGCATTCAAAAATAATTTCCTAAATCAAAACCCATGCAAGGCCATCCCTGTTGTCAATTTTCTTAAAAATGTTGTTACATATCTAATATCTAATAGTAAAAGGTTGAACTCGTGACCTACATTGAAGAAGTAGTTTTTAAATCATTGTGCCAACTCTATATTTTTTTTTTTACAATTTTTATTTATATATCACTATTATCACGTGTGGGTCAATATCGAAAACTATAGTTGAGTTCATTTTTACGCTTACGCTATAACGACTCTATCGCGTATAAAGAATTGCAATAAAATTTTTTTTCTAAATCAAAACTTGTGCAAAGCCCGCCCTATTGTCACTTTTCATAAAATTATTATTACAATCTAATGGTGAAAGATTGAACTCATGACACATATGTCAAGAAGTAGCTTTTAAACCATTGTATCAACTCTTTTTTTTATTTACAATTTTCATTTATATACCACTATTTTCGCGTGTTTTCAGTAAAAAAAATATTTATCATTAACGAAATATACTTGAATTGGCAACTGAATTAGTAATGACCAACCAATTGAATCAGAAACTCATTTGCAATCAAATTTAAATCCAACCTATTTGATTTGCTTCTTCAAATCAAAGATTATCCTCAAATACTAGCATCCAAAATTTTCTATTTATACGAAATGAGTTTCGTGCTCTTGACTAAGAATGTTAATGCAAATTATTGATAAGAATGTGAATCAAACAATTCTACCGTTGCAAAGATTGTATTTAAAGACGTTTTCAAAATTTGTATATTAGTTGAAATAAGTCATATATTTTAGTACTCAAATGAAGTTGTTGACTTGAGGTGTTGTATTTGTGCATTCTAATTTTATTGTCACTCTGCAATTTTTTTTCATATTTTGTATTAAGTTTTAGAGGGGAGTATTTACAGTTTCATCATTACAGTTGTTCATATATGTTTATTAAAATAGGTGTATGGCTCATTGGTAGTTTGCTGCAGTGTTCATTTATAATGTAAGTTTTATGGAACTAATTACTAGACTTTCGATTTATATGGCATATGAGTTTTCAATAGTTTGGGATTCAGTTTTTTGATATGGTTTGTGCGCTTGTTCTTGTGATATGGGGGATGAGTGTTAAAGAAACTTCTGAAGAATTAATTGGTCTGTAAAAAAAAGATTGATGGCGGGAGACAATAAGATCCTCTACAGCCGTATGTTCTATAAACTATTTCCATTTTTTTATTATTTCAAATAATAAACATTATAGTTATTTTTTTAAATATACATTTTTATAACTCTTAATAACCATTATATATTCCTATTATAGTCCTCTACTATTGATATAAACCAATAGATATTTAGCTATTTTGCTATGAGTTCAATGGATGTTTGTACATATTTTCTTAATATTTGAATTGTTAAAGATTACATGTACTAAAACTTTTCCATTAGGCGACCTTTTTTAATGGTCTTGGATTTCATTTATCTAACTATAAATTATAGGACATTGATGTATTTTGTAATATTAGTTTGAAATTCAACTAACAATTATTTGATTTTAATGTAAGTTATACACAGTAAGTAGTCAAACTCTGTAATGGAAATACATAATGCTAGATTCCATTAACTAACTTTTGATCTCAATTTTCTTTGTTCAGTGCACAAATTACTAAAGAAATATCTTATAATTGCTTCTCCTAATTGTATATATGTGAAATACCTATATGTGCTTATTATTCAAATGAAGTCTCATGAATACATTCTATAGTCTTAATTTTCTTTACATTAATATATGTAATGTGAGTTTTAATACATGATTTGACATGTACTCTTGGAAACAATTAAAATACAAAATAGAGAATCTATCACATACTACTATATAGTGTAGGATGCACATAATTGTAAAAGGTCTTGTATTTTAGTTTTTTTGTGGCATCAACCCCCAACAAACACAATCATACTACATTTTATTTATGAAATTTCTCTAGAAGTCTACATTTTATTTATGAAATTTCTCTAGAAGTCTACCCGTACAACGCATGGGTGGAAATCTAGTTACACTAATATTTAAGTAATTAAATTTACGGTTTAATATAATAATCAATACTAATGATATGTTGAAAAAGTTAACAAAACTATATACGGGTTAGTTTGGCTGATGTAAAATTTATTGTACTTTTTACTACAATTTTCTCTTCATATATACGATATTGTCTGAAGACTACTTTGTTAAATCGAATGTATAACTCTATCTATTAAAATATTCTAACTGAGCTACTGTTGTTAAACTACTTCGTTAAATTTGATTAATATAACTAATAAGAAGTTATTTTATTCAATATATATATTGGATAGAGGTGAATAATGCATAAAGAAGCAAGGGGTTTCCCAACTTCAAAGTGGAGTTTTAGCTTCAATCACTGAACCCTTTTTTTCCTTAGTTCACTTTTAATTAAGATAACAAAATAACTTCTAAATATTTCCTTAGCTGCATCGAGTTCGTATTTGTTCATAAAATGATGACTATTGTTTTTATTCCGATCTAATTAAGATAACAAAATAACTTCTAAAGGAGTCTATGCAATAATGCAAATATTATAGGATCTTTTGTGATAGAAATATAATTGTTTATGGATGACTGTTTTCACATGAGTTTGTATTCCTTGGTGGGAATGGCAACGGGGCGGGGCGGTGCTGAGATCGGATTTGTCTTTCCCGCACCGTGCCCTGTTAACAATTCCCCGCCCCCTACCCTATTTGAATCGGGGTGGACTGGGTTAGGGGCGGGGACACTTCGGGACGGGCAGGGAAAAAATCCCCATTATCCGTCCCGTTAAGGATTTTTTTTAATAGTTTTTCCTATAACTAATATTCAAAATTGAAGAAATAGTATAAATTGTCTGTAGTGGTAAAGACTAAAGATTAATTAATGCAAGGTTATGGTTTTGAATTGAGAGAGCCTCCTATGAGTTTATCTTTTTAATTAAATTAAATTAAATTAAATAATAACAAATTATATTCTAAAACGGGTTTCGGGGCGTGGCGGCGAGTTGAGCAAAACCCGTCCCCACCTATTAAGCATTCGGGGGCCCGCCCCATTTCTTATCGGGGACGGATTCGAGGAAGGTCCCCACGTCTTATGGGGTTTCAGGTTTAAATTACTATCCCTATTCCTTGGTAGATATATCTTAAGGTTTAGTATTGTCCCTTGCATCACGTTGCATGTCAATTTTTTGGAGATATAGTTCAAGATGGGCCCTCTACTGGTCATGCATGAGATAGACTAAGTCAAGAGAGAGAGAGAGGCAACTGAATCCAAAACTGCCTCTTGTGATTCATTCATTTCGATGTTGGGTGATGGTTAAGGTCATTGATGACACGCCCCCTAGTACCTTTGACCTACTTGAGGTGTGACGTGCACCGACGATAAATTCTAACTATAAGTTAGAATTTACAGTCAAGGCTCGTGAAGATGTTACTATTTTAGAAAGATTTTGGTAATATCTCCCCTAATTTACTAGCAAAACCAACATGTATCAACTCCCAATACCAACACATTTAACACTTCACAATCTACTAATTCCCATCATCACTAGTAACAATACTTCTTGCATGAAAAATTTTACTAAACCAAGTATGTTTTACTTAGAATTCCCAATGTATACTGATAATCTTAACCATGCCGAGTCTAAAATTCATAGTAATAACAAATCCCATAATCTTTTCATTTCAATAACACATTAGGTGGTGGTTTAAACTCTTGAAATAGCAGGCTTGGCCATAGCGCGTTGCCCAAACTCCAATTGCTACCTGATAAGAAAATCATTTGGGAAACATGTGAGCTAGTAAGCCCAGTGAGTGAAGTTTTATAAATAAACAGGCCTGAAGAGTCGAAAATGCATTCTTTTGCAAAATCTCATAAAATGTACAAACCTCTTCTTGGTTTTTATAATTTGAAACATAACTCCAGCATAATATCAATATTGATATGCTAGAAAACATCATGAACATCATTTCATTTAACAATCATCATTAATCCACTAGAAAACATCGTGAACATCATTCATTTAATAATCATCATAAAATCCATTGGAAAACACCATGAAAATTTTTTCACTCCAATAATCATTATAAAATCCACCAAAAAACATCATAAAAATCATTTCATTTCAAGATCATCATATAATTTTTCAAGAGTATCCAACATCTCATGATCATAATATCAAGTCATACGCGCGTAGACATCAGCTTGGGCCCTAGGTACCTTATGACCCCTTCGTACTAGGCGACACGACAACCAGCTTGAGCGATAGCTAGCACATAGGCCCCTTTGCCTGGGCGGCGTTCATTTGGTCAACTTGAGCCATAGGCCCTTTCACCCGTAGGCGGCTTATCATTTTGTCAGCTTGAGCCATATAGGCCTCTTCGCCCGTAGGCAGTATAGTCATAACATTGGATATATATTTAGGGGTTTTCATGTATCATAAATCATGTTTTCAATTCAAACATTTCTTTAAAAATCGTAAAACATCATTTCGCATAAACATTCATATAACTTTTCTAAAGGAAATATCAACTTTTTGGAATTTGATCGAAATACATAATCATCATAAACACAGTGCATCATGAATCATACTTCAAATAGGACATATCTCTGAAAATCATGAATCATCATTTCATGTAAAAATGAATGCGAACTTTTTGTAAGAAAATATCATCTTTTGTGAACTTTCATAGAAATACATCATCATCGTAAAACATTGCAAGTTTCATGTGAGATTAAGCATAATTCAACTTTCGTTTATAAGAAAGAAAGAAGAAGAGAATCTCCACTCACCAGCTATACATGGAAATCTAGCTCGTTTCATAATGATTCTAATTCATTCCTCATTCCCTGCAGCATAATATGAGAATTTCATTCAACGTTTAATTTCTACTAAAATAAATTCTTACATATTATCAAGTTATATTATATCACTTCCTACTAATTCTTCAACATTACTTTATTTCTTCTTTGAACATATAGTGCTGTCCAAATCTTATTTTCACCTGTATCTTCACTTATTTCACTTCATTAATTTCATTAATTACTTACAACAAAATAAAATCAAGACTCATGCAACACATAATTTTCTTTATGTTATCATCACCCATTATCATTTATATCAAATCATACTTATACGATGATCCTTTTAATGCATCATGTCACCATGTCGTAAAATATCCAATAATATCACCAAGTAAAATTTGCTACATAATTAAATTTTCCTTTAAATTTTGCCATAAAAATTCGCCTAGTACCAATCTTTTAATTTAATTATAATAGATTCTATTCCAACTTAGCCCATATCCACTAGCTATTTCCATGATTTCCAATTTCCCATTATCCATTCCCCTTTCACTTATTTCATCAACATATTAACAATTCTCAATTCAATTCATACTTATTTTCACATTATAGGCCATTCATATTAAAGCTTAATATTATGCATATAGTATATCCTTTCTTGTGACTATCCTCCACTACACTTCAACTAACAAATGATCATAATTTCATGAATTAAAAGCTCTAACATCACTTTATTAAAAAAAAAAATCAGCCTTGACTCCCCTTTGTTAATCTCATATTTACACGATAAATTTTCTTAACTCCAATACTAACTTCATACATTTCAATTCCATATTCTCTAGCACAAACTAAACCAAAATAGGAGTTAATAATATATTTAACTTATCTACATCTTCTAATCAACACAAATATTTAAAACCCTAACATCTCAAACAAAGCCCCTATTTTAAAAAATCTTAAATAGATAATTAACCTCATAAAACCACCATTCTTTCAACATAAACATCAGTTATTTACTATCAAATCATAGAAATAAACCATAAATTTAACACCCAATAGAACCCTAAAAATAATCCCTTGACTTACCTACTTGGAAATTGCACAAGAAATCAAAACCCAATTGCCAAATTATGCTAACAAGATGCAATTTCCTCACTTCCTTCTCTTTTTCCTTCCTTTTCCTTTTTCTTGTCTTTTTCTTCCATTTCGGCCGAACCAGAAAGTTTCCAGCGTGTGATTTTTTTTTTCTTTTGTGTTCTTTCCAATTGCAAGACAATCATGTATATATGGGAAATTGCACACAAAGTCCCTCAACTTCTTGTTTTGCTATAAGTTGATCCTTAACATAATATTATTTAGCCATAAGTCCTTAAACATTTAATTTTTCATCTTAAACCTTTTTATAACTTAAATTTTGACTCAAATAATTTAATTTTGACCTTAACTTGACTATTCCATCATTGACTTTTGGTCCATAAAATTTGGAACGTTACAATTGATGTATGTGAAATTGTTATCATCTAAAGAGTTGAGCATCTAACATTTTATCCTAGATGGAGATTCTGCCTAATTTACATATTTACCTTGTTTGATTGCTAACATTTTATCTTGGATGGAGATTCTGCCTAATTTACATATTTACTTTGTTCGATTGCATAATGTCTCCTTTTTATGTTCTCCTATTCCACTGTATTTTACGTTGTCGACATACTATGTCCATAAATGCACAGTTGTGAAGCATAATATGTCTGTGAGATGCACGACTGTGAAACTGATATAAATTTACGCTATTGGGTTTTATTGTTTTTAAAGGAAATAAAATATAATAATTAAAAAAATTATTGGTTCATCAAGATGGCAATGGACTAATAATAAGAATTTCAAATTATATCATCAAAATTAAGAATCGACATGCTACTTGCCAACGTATGATGTGTTAGACGTATAGGCATTTTAGACATAACTTTGAGTGTTATCTGTTTTCTAATATTGAGATATGAATTCGGATTTGCATTCTCCGTGTTGAGAACTTCAAAACCATATATTTATTTGCCCAAAATAGTGGTTGGGTGAATGAGAAATTGATTCTCAAAATTTGTCATAAGAAATGTGTTTAAGCATTGGGAGAACCTTGTCCCATATTGGAAAAGTTATAATCCAATAACTTAGTTAAATATATTTACATATTTGTAATATGCAAATTGTGTAGTTGAGATGTTCTCTCTTGCCCGCGCACCCGCAGAGGGTGCAAATCACGGATCAAAAATACACTTCAGACCATTGAACTTGTGTGCGAGCATGATCTGCGGACACAAATGCTAGACCGGAAGTAGGCGCCTAACCTAGTCTATTTTTGCTGAAATAAGTTACAAAATTTTAACACTTAAAATCATATGTTGAAATGTAAAGAGTGTGCTCTTCCGATCTTGTTGGTATTGTTGTCATTCAACTCCAATGAACTCACATTTAATTTTGGCTTTTTACATGCCTTCTGATGCCTATATAAGGGATCAAGTTTCGCCTTTCTTGACACAGGAAAAACACCAAACGAATTCCGTACATTCATTCTTTAAACCTCCTTCTCGTGATAGTGTTCGGGCTTTGTTTCTGTTTGCCTAGGTAGGAACTTCGCAGCATTGTTGCAGCATTGTTTCTCCAGGTTCAGACATTGTATCCTAGCAAACAGACATCCAGCGTATTGGGGACGAATCTGTTTGAAGGAAGCTGTGTTGAACACAGACCTAGTTTATATGTTTCTTCCTTTATTCATTTATGTTTCTGCTGTTTTGTACTTGTATTACGGCATCTATTTCTACTGTTGAAGATTATGTTTCTATTGTTTCTTACCTGTATTGCAAATTCTGTTTTCCTGTTCTTTCTTACCGATGGTGTAGATTTTGCTAACAATCTTAAAATAGATTCCCTGTTTTTGCTTACTGTTTCTGTCACATAAACTGACTTGGACAGTTTTATTTTAGTTGTTATGGCTTCCTATTCAAATGTGGTTGATACAAACCAGCTATCCTCAAGTGCCATTGTTGGCTATGACTCATGCTGCTCCAACTATGACTGCTCCGGTTAATCATGGGGAAAAACCGGAAAAGTTCAATAGTTTGAACTTTAAGATGTGGCAGCAGAAAATGTTTTTCTTTTTGACCGCCTTGAATCTAGCACGATTCTTGACTGAAGATGTTCTTAAACTTGAAGAAGGTCAAGGAGATGTTCAAGATGTCAGTGCGGTTAATGCTTGGAAACATTTTGATTTCCTTTGTCGGAATTATATTATGAACAACTTGCCTGTTTCTCTATACAACGTGTATAGTGCAAAAAAAATAGCAAAGGAATTGTGGAGTCTCTTGAACTGAAATATAAAACCAAGGATGCCGAGGCCAGAAATTTATTGTTGGCCGGTTATTGGACTATAAAATGGTGGACTCTAAAACTGTGATCAGTCAAGTGCAAGAGCTTCAGGTTATCTTCACGATATCCACGCCGAAGGAATGGTGTTTGATAAGTACATTTTATATGTGATATATTGATCTCTTAATCAATTTTATATGTAATTGAGCAGATTTCTATCTAATTTATGTGAATATGGTTTATATAGGTGAAAAGCTCGATAGGAGACGATATTAATTGTAAAGAACGATTTCTGAACCAAATTGAAGCTTTACAGTTGAGTCATGGCATCAATAACGGTGGTTCAAGAGTTTCGGGGTGAGAAGATCAATGTCAACATGTCGAGGACTAGATTGCACTATGGAGAAACCTAAAAAAAGACTATCTGGGTTGTATTTGAAGAGTACAAGGACCTTCGTGAAGAGCTCTAGACGTTTTGGACTTGTTTGAGATCGGAAGAGCGTCGTGAGGGAAAGAGTGTAGGCAATGGTGTAATCAGGGATGGAAACGGACGTTTTGAAAGTTTCCCGCGGCTGGCCGCGGCTTGCCGCGGGTGTTAGAATTCTCTGTTGGCCGTGGGTAGTTGCCGCGGCCCGTAGCGGAAAAGGATACTTACGCATTTTCGGCCCGTTTTCAAGATTCTGGGTATTCTAAGGCGTCTATACTTATAAATAGATGGAAAAAAACAGGAAAAAAGGGAG
>CAVNYN010209272.1:0-10970 GCA_963692815.1 Nyctanthes arbor-tristis
AGCATTAAATGTGAAGCGGTGGTTACCCATCCCATGCAAGGCTTAGGCAGCCATTAGTCAAAAGTTAAGGGTTAATCTCAGTCGATTTAACCCTTGCGTCATTTTTGTGGGTTTGACATTAAGTGCATGCAATTATTGTTTCCATGTAAATGGCAAGTTTACACTATAAATAGAACAAATGAAGCTGAGAAAATGAGGACACCCAAAAAAATCTCATTCTTCTTGTCTTTGGCACATTTACTATTTTCTATTTATTACAAACATTCCTTCCTTTACACATTAACTGCAAAAATCGATTCAAATAATAATTTCGCACGAATACAAATCTTTTTTGTTGAGTCGAAGGCTAAATTTGACGTTAACAAATTGGCACCGTCTGTGGGAAACTTTACAAAATGCTGTGCAAAAAACTCCCGTTGAAAGGAAATGAGTGGAAGACGCTCTGAAAGCCAAAGAACAAGAAGAAGTGATGTCGGATTGCTTCCTGGGTTTCGAAAGAACTGAGGCGTAGCTGGTGCCTGTCCCTCACGACTGCTGGCAGCCACGGAAACTGAAACCCTCCAGTGGCAAATGGAAGCCCTCACCAAAGAAGTTCGGCGGCTACAACAACGTAACCTGCCAAAGTCCCAACAACACCCGGCAGGGTCCTCCCATGATAACTCCTTTTAGCCCCAATGCAAAACTCCGGTCAGCTAGCTCGTAGTACTACACCAGTTCCCTCTAGAAATACGGCCAGAAGCAGTGTGTTCACAGAGCTAGGGTCCGGTCCGCAACGAGGTTTCAGACGACCAAGGTTGCCTGAACCCTAGCAACTGGGCGGATGTAGGTAAAGGAGGAGAAGTCCAAAGCCAACTCACCACTGCAGCTACGCATCGGAAGCTTCCAAGTACTTCTCGGAGCCAGCAACTAGTCCCTCAGTAGGTCCACGAGCTGGATGAGCTGAGGAGACGACTGAACGAGCTTGTGCAAAGATAACTGAAGGCAAAGGAAGCTGACGACCTATAGGAACGGCCGTCTCCTTTTGACCTCTCTATTCGAGAGGCCGTTATGCCATCCAAAATGAAACTCTCCTAGATAGGGACATATTGTGGCGAGTCGGACCCAATCACTCACCTCCACCGATACGTATCTCGGATGGAGCTCTAGAACACAATATGAGCTATCATGTGTAAGGCCTTCACCCTTACTATGGTAGGGAACGTACAGACCTAGTATGGAAATTGTCCCCAGGATCCGTGCACAGTTGGGTGCAGTTATCTTCTGAATTCGCATCCCAATTCATAGAGTCGAAGGCGAAGACATCCCCCAAGGAGATATTAGGGACCTTCAAGCAGGGAAAGACTGAACCACTTACGAGCTACCTAGACCGTTTCAATAGGCAGGTTGTAACTATGGAAAAGGTGGCAGGTGAATCACTTTTGATAGCAGTCAAGTCGGGCCTTTACAAGGATAGCCATTTTGGTGGGCCATGCATGAGGACCCCCAAGCACCTATGGGGAACTTCTAAGGAGAGACGAGAAATACATAAGTATGGAGGAGGCCATTGAAGGGTGTTTGAGGTCTGAAAAGACTCTGAAGGATGATAGAAAGGATCAAAAGATAAAAAATGACCTCTGACAAAGTGAGAAGCCGCCCAACTCAGCTAAACCCTTTACTAAACTCAACGCTTCCGTTGAACATATCTTCAATATCCTGTAGAATGATCCAATCTTGCCCATGGCGAGGCCTATAAAGAAACCATTAAAGGATGCTGACCAATCCAAGTACTGCAAGTACCATAAGAGTGTGGGTCATGACACGGACCAATGCAGGCATCTAAAGTAGGAGATTGAGAAGCTAATCGAGCGGGGATATTTGAGTGAATACGTGGCAAATCACTAAAGGTAGGACCGACAAGCTCGTCCCCATGCTAACCTCAATGCCCAAGTCACACAGAACTGACCTCCAGCCGACATACACGTACTCATCGGCAGAAACCACAGCATGGAGTGTTCCAAGAGACAGAGGCAAGGTCTTATGAGAGAATCCCAGAATTGCTACCACTATGTCAGTTTCAGGTATTAATAACCACAAGACCTTGGTGGAGAACGGAAACACCGTAAACATCTTCTACTGGTGAACTTTCCAGTAGATGAAAATAGACCAGAAGAGCCTAAGGCCTTACGGGACTAGGCTCTAGGGTTTCACTGAGGATTATGTACAAGCCAAGGGTCAGATCACACTCTTCATGGAACTAGGAGTTGAGTCTTGTAAAAGAAGGATAATGGCAGATTTCATCATTCTAGACGTGCCTTCAAACCACAACGCCATTCTTGGGCGCCCAATCTTATACGAGCTCAGGGCCACAACTTCAATCTACCATTATGTCATAAAATTTCATACCTACTATGGGACAGCCATCATGCAAGGTGTCTAATGGGTAGCACGAGAGTGCAACCTGGAGATGCTGAGGGCACAACTCCTCGCCGAAAGTTCGTATACTTAATCCTAAAATGGAAGAAGTAAAGTCAAGAGCCCAACGGGGCTCTCCTGATCGGTTCAACAAGCTTGGCCCTTACTCCTCTGAGCGTACAAAGAGGGCTCAAACAATGAGAGTTACTAGAAACCAATCTCCCAGATCAGTAACCTCACCGACGATCGAGCTGGAGCAACAACGACAAGGACCAACCACAGAAAGGACTGGGCAAAACCCTTACCCAGTCCTCAAAGGGGAAGTATTCCCTCCAAGCATAGATGATAAGTAAGATACACATAGGAGACACAGAGTTGAAACACCCATTAAAGTTAGAACATCTTGGAAAGGAAAAATGATGAACGCCGGGTATCAACTCTAAATTTTACATAGTCTTCAATCTTTTGTAAATTGCCAGGTCATTCACATTCCTGTGTGAGCTCCAAAATTTCAGAGCCACACTTTTGTGACTTAACAATTAATATCACAAAATGACAAATGTTTATTCTCCCTGTGAGATACTCCCCTCAATATGAACATAAGGCAAATCTGCAATAGTCGAGTAAAAGGTTTCACAATCGAGGTCGGAACAAGCTTCTAACCAGTAACCTAACACTCAAGCAAAAGGTTTCGCAACCAAGGTTAGAAAAAGCGTCTAACCAACAACCTAACACTGAAGTGAAAGGTTCTGGGACCGAGGATAGAACAAGCTTCTAACCAGAGAGCCAACACAAGTCTAAAACAATTCACCTTTACCTGCTCAAAAACCACGACTAAAATAAGGTTTTAGTCTGCGACTCTATGCCCAAACAAAAGGCTCCGCGAACAAAAGTTCTAAAGAACTCTTTACTATACGACCTAACATTTGGAGGAAAGTTGCCCACAAGTTCAAGCTGAAACAAATCAAAACAAACTGCCAATTAGAATGGCCCGCACTTGGACATACCCTTAATCCTTTATGCCAACGTATATGTGACCTGAGACTAGAACAAGCTTCTTGTTGAGTGTCCTACCATTTGCCTAGAATTCATGTGGGGTTTTGCACAAACGGGTATAAGTGAGGATGAGCTCTTTGCTAAATGGGAACGACGTAAATTAATTTAACAAAACGAGCTAACAGCTGGAAAAATTCTTTACTTCATTAAAGAGTACAGATAACAAAAGAGTTAGGTTACAAAAAACTTCTATATACGGCTCTCAGAGGCCGGAACCACATTCCCCTAAGCTAAAACAGCGGCCTCAACCGACAAGAGCAGTAGTCTCCATACCCTCTCCAGTAGAAGTAGGAGCTTCTGACTGAGAGATGATCTCGACCTCCTCTTCCTCATCCGAGCTTACATAGCCATAATCCTACTTTAGCTTGGCAACTTGCTCTTTGAGGAAGGCCAAGTCACACTCAGGGTGCTTCCTCACGACCTCCCCAAGGATCTCCTTAGTCGTCTCATAATAGAGGCCGGCATTAGCACTCTTATATTCTTCAAGTACTTTTATCTCTCAACTGCCTCGTTATAACCAATGAGCTCACTGGCGGCAACCCTACTCTTAGCCTTTCTTAGGGCAAGCTCGTAGCTCGACCTCTCCATCACTAACTGAGTCCCCGGGTTCTCATACTTCTTCTTCTAGGTCTCTACCTCGATCCGCAGGGTAGCTGATTCTCCCCTGGAAACGTGAAGTTCCCATTCTTTCTTCATAAGAGCCAATTCCATCTCCTTCTTGGCTTTGATGGCCTCAGTCGCCTGGTCGGAGAGCTTTTCCTTCTCCCTGATGAAGTGCCCCACGTGGGCCATAGTGTACTCGTCTAAAATAGCCGACAGTGCTTGCATCACCTTGCTAGCCTGTAGGAGCTCCTCCATCATTGAGTTGATAGTAAAGCCTTCTTACTTCTTAGACCAGCCCTGTGCCACATTGTTGACGACCTTTGTGACAGTCTTGGGCATTCCTGGGATGCTAGCAGAGAGAGGCTTCCTGGCCAAATTCAACTTGAGCAGTGCCTTTGGTTTTCGCCATGAAGTTTTTCCAATTCGGCCAGACGAGCTGGATCCACTGGGAGAAAAAGGTTCTCACACAATAGATCAATGGGTCCCTTGCCAAGTTGCTCCTCGCTAGGCAAAAGAGGCGTAGGAGCTGCCGAGGAAAGGTCAGCAAGAGGCTCCCACATGGCCAACTACCATTTACTAGGTCACTGAGAGACGACCATATCATCAACTATCATAGGCCGTTTTCCAGTAGCCCTCTCCTGCCACAACTTTTTCTCCTCCTCCTGTCTCCTTAGAGCCTCAGTGAGCCGTACGAAAGACATTATTCCCTCTCTCCTCCTCTCAGTTTCATGAATGGACCGCCTTTAGCCCTTGGAAAGATGTTTTTTCCCTAAAAAAAGGCGCCAAGTGCCTGGTTGCTAGAATCTTCAAAAATGAGTTATCAAGCAAGCAATAATAGGCCTGTTAGGGGAGCAGTCACTTACAGTTGTTGGGATCCATGGAAATGTGCTCGGTCCTGGGAACAAACAGGTCGGTACTGACCAAAAAAACCTCCTCCATCAATTCCGTGATGTCACGATAATGTTCAAGAATCAGGGCAACAATCTCTACTTTCTCCTTAAACAATGGGATTAATGGTTGACCTCGTTCAACACCTAACAAGAAATAAAAATGCAGTTAAATGTCAGTTCGTTAGGCCACGAGGGAAATTTTGTTGAAAGTGTGCTTACTGGGTTCCATATAGCTCATATGGACGCTGTCTCCTCCTCGCTTGGACTCAACGGCCTCCTCCACTCGCCCCCCAACCAGAACTAACTCTCTTTCCAACTGGGCCCGGATTCGAACGCCCTTCTCACCAGGTTTCCCCAAAGGCTCAAGGTCCCGGCCTTGGGTCACGCAGCTACATTAAAATATCCCCTCTCGGATGGCGAGGTCCTCAACATGTAATACAAGTTGAAGTCCTCAGGGCTCAGATATCTCCAGCCTTCGCGCTTCCAGAGAGTGAAGACCCCAGTTATGGTTCTCCAACTCGCATGTGTGAGTTGGGAGGCGGCAATTCTTAAAAACCTTAATAGTCCAGTAACAGGCTGTGGAAGCAGAACACGAAAACCAACCTCAAACAGCTTCATGTTCACTGCAACACACCCTTTCGGGGGGTAATGAGCCCCCTTCCCTTCATAAGGGACCCAGAGTGCTACGCGGTCAAGAACACGATAGTTTTGCTATAACGCATTCATGTCGCTCTCCTTCACCTTTGAAGGAATATGTTTACATACCCATAGCCGGTCTTTATCACGAATCACCGCCACTAGAGACCTTTCCCTGGAACTAACTTCCTTCTCGTCACCCTCTTTCTCACTCTCATCATCGGTCTATTCACATTGGACCTCTGGCACTGACCCCGGCAGTGGTCCTGCTGCCTCTTCATCTATGGATCTTTCTACATCGACCACAACACCTTCTTCTATGCCTCTCTCTAGAAGAAAACTCTCTCTACCCTCCATTTCACAATGTCCCCACGGATTCCGGAAGCTAACTAAGGATTCCAACCGGTTCTATAGAAAAATTCTCCAAAAATAGAAAGAAGAATAGTTACCTTTATACTAAGGGTGTCACGAAACCTTGGAAAATGCCAGTGTAGACTTAGACGTGAAAAAAGTAGCCTAAAAAAATTGGTAGCCGAAGTTCCTTTGAAGTTGATTACAAAATAAATGGATGTAAAGGGGAAAGAAAATAAGGAGAGAAGGATATAAATAGGCTAGGGGGAAGGTAAAAAGATGGCTGCCGCATGTGACATTGGGAAACAAAGGGGCACCAGTTGGATTAATGACCACTTCCTTTAAATCCCTAAAACACGTCATTTCATCTGATGATTGACATGTGACAGAGTGTATCATACCAATCGTTTCGAAATTCAAAGAGCCTAACTTCAAGCGGTAAGAAATCTCTGAAGGAAACTGTCAGTAGCCACCAGGTCGCAAATGTCAATGAAAGTCAAAGATCAACGAAGGTCAACAGTCGTAGGGTCTTGTAAACAGGCCCCCGAGCGCCGCACCTAACTCAACGACCTAACGATCAAACGACCAAAAGACCTGGAAACCCGTTTTAGCGACCTTAGGGACGAATCTCCCTTCTAGCGTTCCTAGGGTTCAGGATGTCTAGCCACTACATCAACAAGCTCGTAGCTCCTCAATCTAACTCCTCGACCTAGCAAGCTTGCCACCTAAGCAGCAGATTGGGAACTCCCGTGGGAAATCTTATCACTTACGGCTGATGGGACTCTAGCATTAAATGCATACCAGTGGTTACCCATCCCATGCATGGCTTAGGCAGCCATTAGTCAAAAGTGAAGGGTTAATCTCAGTCAATTTGACCCTTTCGTCATTTTTGTAAGTCCGGCATTAAATGCATACAATCATTGTTTCCATGCAAATGGCAAATTTACACAATAAAAAGAACAAACGAAGCTTAGAAAATGAGGAGGACACCCAAAAAATCTCATTCTTCTTGTCTTTGGCACATTTACTATCTTCCATTTATTACAAACATTCTTTCCCTTTACACATTAACCGGATAAATCGATTCAAATACTAATTTCCCGTGAATACAAATCTTTTTTGTTGAGTCGAAGGCTGAATTTAACGTCAACGGTAATGTTTGGGGATGATAATTTAAATCGATTCAATAGAAAAAGTTGCAGGCCCCGATTTGAGAATGGTAAAAAATTTTCGCATCGGTAATTTGGCGGGTTGGGGTAGTTCAGGTCATTTCGGGATACGGCTAACGAGTTGTCCTCAACCGGACCTCCCTACCCCATTTAAATTGAAAAAAAAAAGAAATAAATAAAAATATGAAAAAAAAATGAAAAAAAAAAGGTTAAACGGCCAACAAGCTGGGCAACATCCTGACATGATCCATCACTGCGACCCGGCCCAATCTACCTTGAGATTTGGTGGGTTACAGGGCAGGCTGTAAAAATGATTGGTGGGGCTGCATGGACCACGATCTGCCCCAAACCCAACTCTTTGTCATCCCTAACCATGTTTATTACCCGCCCTATCAAAAAATATTCAAATCACTCCATCTCTACCTGGGAAAGGGCTGAATCAAGCGAGGCGAACCACCTCTATGTAACTGGCATATCACCCATTTCATTATTTTCTTCTTTTTTTGTTTCTATAAATAAATGAAACTTTTAAAAATCAATCAAAACTAATAAAAAGGTTTTAGAACACAAATATAAAGATAAATGCAAGATTATGATAATCGAACCCAACCGGCCAGTTTAATGGAAAAACCAGATATTGGTTAGAAAATTGGTCTGATTAATTGAAAAAACTGGCTATTTAAGAACCATATCGGAAATGTAGAAAACATCGATTGAACTGGACGGGAAACAAACCAAGAAATTGAGAAAATTAAAGTTTTATGAAAAGATTATCTAAATTTTACTTTTTTTGTTTTTTAATTAAAATCAATTTGATTTCAATTCAATCAAAACCAATTTGATCTTTTGACCATTAAATTGTTGCCTTTAATGGTTCAATGATTCGTCTAATTTTTTGAAGATTAGATAAATGTTTTCTTTCTTTTCGTTTTTCCCTCTAATAAATTTATAAAAGAGGTAAATATATAAAAATTTGTATTCTACTTTTTTAGCCCAAGGCTGGATCATTGAGATGAAATAGCAACTCGAACTCGAATCATATATACAGACAATATGGTGTTTTTACCATTAAGACAAGCTCATTCGCCACTACATTCTCACATATAAAACGAAAAATAAATAAACATTCAAGTTCATTATCAAATGATAGTTTCTATTATTTTGTAGTTCATTTTATTTATTAATTCCCAGTTAAACTAAAAAAGGTACTAAAATATATCATTTGATGGTTATATAATAAATTTGTAACATTTGTACCTCTTTAGAATATATAAAAACACTAATATACATTAATTGAATCAATAAGATCAATCGATTTGTAATCGTAAAGTTCAAGATGGTTAAGAAGACAATCTACATTCTTATATCTAATCTCTTGTACATATCTAATAATGGGAAAAATCTATTACCATCATTTAATATATTTGAAAACGTAAGTTCAATGATAAATGTACAATATTATCAAATTTAAATTTGTCATAGAAAGTTAGCTATAAAATATAAGCAATTTCAACCAGAATAATAGATCATAAAAGACAATATGAGTTGAACAATATATGTTAAGTATTATTATAAGTATTTTACATATAGTTTTTGGAAAAATGAAATGTAATGAGAATTTAAATAGAAAAATGTGTTATATTTTATATTTAACTTATTAAGTCATTACCAAATAAGATACTATATTTTATGCAAAATCTAAATTTTCAGATATTATATGGTTCAATTGTAGCAAAGTCAAATATAGAGGTGTTTGCGAAAACAAACGATGTTTCTCACAATAATAGAATAAATTTTCAAATCTAATTAATATGGAAATTGTGGCTAGTTCTGGTCGGGTATGACTCTCCCTTACCCGCCCCATTTCTACCAACCCCACCGATCCTCGTGCTCGTTTGAATCTGGTACAGGGTGGGATGGTCCGAATCGAGTAGGTAAAAAAACACCCATTACCCTCCCCATTTTTATAAATTCTAATAAAAATTAAAAAAATTTAAAAAAATTCTAAAATGCATAAAGTAACATTAAACTCACCAATATACACATGGGAGACATGCCGAATGAACGAATTAAGATGGAGCGGGGTTTGTTTTGAATTGGCCTTTTAGATTTGATATTTTAACTTTTACGCCAATTTTAAAGTATAAAACTTATAAAAAATTATTAGTGAAAAAAATTCTAACAAAAAAAAGGGTTAAGTGGTTAATATTTGGGTGTTATATACGCAGTTATCACATGTTCAGATCTTCTCAAAGTTCTTGTACGAAAGTTTTTGTTATAAAAAAATGATCGGGTCAACGAGGTGGAACTACCATTTCCCATATGGTGAGAGTTCAATCAAATCACGCAAATGAACAAAATTAGTGTTGGATAAAAAAACAATTATGGCAAGATTAATCAAATAAAAAAGCGGAAAAATCGTAGTATAAAGATACCGAGAATTAATTCTCTTAATTAATATATATATATATATATGCATTATTATTTTATATATATATATATATATATTGCTGTTATGTTTGCACGTGTTTTTTAAGAAGTTAACCTAGGCTTGGGAGTCGAGTCGGTCGGACCGGGTTGGGCCCGAACCCGAACCCCAGCCCGAGCCTGAGCCCGACCCGACTTAACGTCGGTTTGCAATTTTACAAACCGAGACCGGCCCGACTAGCCAGTCACTGTGGCCCAAACCGACCTGCTATGGGTCGGTTTGTGTCGGGTCAGTTTTCGGGTTAGCCTATTAATTTTTTTTTAAACATAAATTTGGCCCAAGTTATCATTGTATTTTTAGGCTCAATTTTCGGCCAAGTTTTATTACTTAAAATGGAGAGAGAATTGGGCTTTAGGGTTTCATAGGGGGAGAGATTAGAGAGGTCATTGGTGGCGGCGCAGCGGCAGAGAAGAAGTCAGCGGTGGCGGTGGCGGTGGCGGCGGGGGCGGGGGCGGGGCAGAAGAAGGTTGCGCAATGAGGAGGCAGCAGCGACAGAGGAGTGGCTGCAGCAGCAACGTAGAAGCGACAGAGGCGGAGGAGCATCGTAACAGCAAAAGTGGAGCAGTGGCAATGGTGTGGAGGCAGCGGCGGCGGCAACAGCGTGGAAGCGCCAGCAACGGCGGCGTTGGAGGAGGCAGCGGCGAAAGGAGCAAAATTAGGTTTTCATATTGGGTTTCGTTAGTGTTTGATTAGTGTTTCATATTGAGCAAAATTAGGGTTTCATACTTTCATATTGAGTGGGTTTCATTAGTGTTGGGAATTTGAATTTGTGAATACTGAATTTGTGAAATAAGGTAGACCAAAATGTGTTTTAAGGGGGGAAAATTAAAAAAATAAAAAAAAATAGATCAAAACAGGATAACCAAACCGGTCCGGTTCGGTTCGGTTCCGACCTGTTTGACCAGTTTGGCCAGTCAAACCCGTGAACCGAACCACACCGGTTCGGTTCGCCATTCAAGAACCTGTAACCCAACCCACCGAGTGAAAAAACCAAACCGAACTGGCCCGAACCGGTTTAGTTTATCGGTTTACCTGTTTTTATGCCCAGCCCTAACTAAACCACAAGAAAAAAAATTAAAAATATTTGTGATAAAAGGTCACAAGCTTTCCAAAGAAAGCAATAAAATTCTTAATGCAGTTTTTCTATGATATCTATTAGATTCTATGTATGGAGTTCAATGGATTACGTGACAGGCTCTCATTGAACACATCGAGATACTCATCTCTTAATGTGTCCAATGAGAATGTGCCACATAATTCATTAGACTCCGTACATAGAGTCTAATGAACACCATAGAATATGTCGTTCTTAATGTGCTTATGATGTTTCAGTCATGAAAATAAATTTTTGTTAAGTAATGATTTTGAAGAAATTGAGTTACATGA
>CAVNYN010209273.1:0-15008 GCA_963692815.1 Nyctanthes arbor-tristis
ATAAAATAAAAAAAAAATAAAAAAAAAAAAGAAAGAAAAAATGGGCTGTTAGAAATGGCACTGTTGGGGGGGACCCCCATGTGAGCTGATGGAAACATCAGCTCACATGGGGGGCGCCCTCCCCTGTGGCTGTCATTTCTGGTAGCCAATCGGAAATGGCAGCTCACAGGGGGGGCGGGGGTTCTCCCCCTGGCTGCCGGAAATGGCATTTTGGGGAGGGGGTGACCACCCCCATTTTTTCCTTTTGTTTTTTTTTTAATTTTAATTTAATTTTATATTATTTTTTCATATTTTAAAACCTTTTATTTTTAATTTAAAAATTATAAGAGGCATAATGGTATTCGGTCGATGATTTAATGGAAAGTGTCAAAAAGACTTTTTGTGCAACTTAATGAAATATTGGGGACTCAGCGCGTTGAAAAAAAAAGCTAGGGACCTAGCTGATACTAATACCAATGATTGGAGATGATATGTGAAATTAACCCTTTATAGAAATAGTGGATCTCCCACAACGTTTACATATTTCAATATGTTGCCTTTACAAGTTTTCAAACTCGAAAGCAACATCACGAGAATTAACCTAAAAAAAAAAGATCTATCATATTTGTTGGTTCATAGTGTTTTTGTTTGAAAATAGAATTAGATTTTGTGAAAATAAGTGATTAAGATTTGTATAGTACAAGTGAGTCCGTTTAAAAAATGTGAATGTGATTGGTTTGAGCGAATTTTATTTTTAAATAGAAATGATTTGTGAACTCCCAAAATCGAAAGGAAACAAAATATATCTTACACCCCCACCCCCCAAGAAAAACCCCAAATAGTAAAAAATAAAAAATAAAAAATCAAACACAAGATGTCTAATGTAGTTACGTTATGGCATTATATAGATGATATAATGTGCCACAAGCCATTAATGTAATTTAGAATGTGATAGTGTGTTAACGGTGTACTACGTCAACGGATGCCATTATGACACGAGCGTCTAAAGTTTGCCATCCATTCCCAAGATCAATAACAAATGAAGATCTCAACTCTCTATGACAAAAAGTCAGAAGCAGTCCCTTTGTTTTCTTCTCATTTCATTTCATAGCCGAATGTCACTCCAACCAACTAATAATTAATTATTTACAAACAATTCCCAAACATGATATTACTGTTAAAAAAAATAAAACAATCTTATCTTAAAATTCTAATTTTGTTTTAATGACGCATATTATGTTAGAGTGTGTTGGTCAAAATTTTTCATGGAAAATGGTCTTTTCACTTAAATTCTAAATTTTGTAGTGTCTGACCAATTTTTTCATGGAAATATGACAAATTTTTTCACATAAAATATCTTTCATTTTTTTGGTTATGTGATTACAGTTTCTTTGAAAATAAGAAAAATATTTTCCTATGAAGGTATAAGTTTTTGGTTTTCTAGATAATTCATACTTTCAAGCTTGACATGTCAGAATTTTTTTTTATAAAACTTAATTATGACAAATCAATTGATAGAAAAATATATTCTTTTCAAACAAATTTCATTCTTGTACTGTAAAATTAAAATCCAGAAATAATTGGGACCTACATTTTCGGTGTTCAAATCCTCTTCTTATCCCCCAATAATTAGAACAATGACTTACCTGTCATCCCTATCAGTTATTGATTGATCACACAACTCACATGGGAATACATACAGTATAATGGATAATGACAAGAATGAGGACATTTTAAGCATATGCACCAAATCTGTGAAATTATCTTAACATATTAGAGAAGTGGTGCCACAAAAAGTGCACAATCAATCAATTTATCAGAAGAAATTGAAAAAGATAAAAATAACTTAGCTATATTATTAATCATTCTGAGTGATTCGAACAAATGTTATAGTGGTTAGAATTTACGTTTCGGGCCCTCTCGTATTAAAAAAAACTTAATCTAAGAATTTTATCGTGCAATAGTTTTTAATTCAGTAATTCACGCTAAACGCATCTTAAATGTTTTCATTTTTCACTAAAGTGCAAAAGAAATGTATATAAGGAGAGATGAAAGAATTAGTAAACGTAAAGATATAGAATATATGTGCTTTGAATATATCAATAAACTTGTGGCTGAAACCACCAAACTATACCAAAAGATAAGATCCCATGCGCCATAAACAATCATAAGATGATTTGTTACATTGATGCCATTCAATTTGCAACCTCAAAAAGGGGCAGTGGGGTCTCAGACTAATTAGTTTACCACCCCACTTACTAACAGAACTAATTGACCTGACAAAAATAAATCTTGAAAGGCCAACCACAAGCTTTTCCCATGATTACCCATTTTGTCAACTGATATCAAGAACCAGATTCTCTAACACTGATACTGAAGATAATCACTGGTTTCTGTTCTACAAACATCAAAGGACCACAATCTCTTAAATGCCATTTTTAGGATAAGAAATTTGGTAGGCTCGATAAAGTGCTCGACCAACGAAGTGCACCGGGTATTTTTTTCAGGGGGAACGCACACTTCATTAGCTGGACACACCACATAATACAAGTATTTTTCCATTTCATTAAGGCAGATTTATCACCATAAGAAAGTGGGTAAGTAATTTCAGAAAAATCCAATCCATATGAAGAAAGATTACAATGACACTGGAGTTTTTATGCACAAAATGTACAGAAGTTGATGTAAAAGCAGGAGTGTCTAAGCTTGCAAAAGCATCTTGAGCATATTCACAGAGTTGTATATACACTAAACAAACGGTTTTTATTTACAGAAGCCCCCCTCCTCCCGGGGCATAGGACATGCCTATAGCGGAGTTCTGAAGAACAAAACACAGGATTACAACTTCTTTCAACTGTCATGAAATTGAAGCTCCGGCATGCTGTTCTCCTTGAACTTCATGCAATAGTTTGGAAGTTGTAATTCACAAAAAGTTTGTTGCTTTTGATTCAACAATAAAAGAATGCTGCAGTAATCACATTCACAGCAGCTCTCACATATTTTGGAGAGAGGAAAGCCACTGTTCCATATACTTGTTGCCTTCTGGAGCAAAAAAAGGGGAATTGCAAGCAAAATATCAATTTCTATAGTTGTCACTTTTGCTCAAAAGGATACAGAGACATGAGATATTTACTTTGTCAAGAGAAGAGAAATAAATTATATTGCCTAACCAAGGCCTATCAAATTAAATCCACATAGACTAATGTAAAAACTTCTTTTACTTTCCAGTCTCAGCAGTGGAAGTCTAAAAAATTTGGCACAATTGAACAGCAAATAGTTTTAAAAGGCAAATAAAAAGTTAAACGGGATTGTGGCCCTTGGCTCTACTACTGCTCTAGTACCATCTGCCAGTTTGCAAATGAAACATGTAAGACACAAAACTATCGTCAAGCACGAGGACGTGAGAACTTCAAACATCAATGCATAACGGCCCTCTACTAATAATAATAATAATAATAATAATAATAATAATAATCTTTTTTAACAAATTAGCAATGCCATTGATTCAATGATAGCAGTGTGTGAGAACAGTTGGCGTATGACAGTTTTATGGACTCATCCATATAATTCAATAATGGCTGACATCCATTCTAACATTCTTGACTTTTATAACACAAAATAGAGAACAATATCCCACGCCCGCCAAGGAATATATGCAAATGCCCAAAGCTAAGATTCCTGACCCCTGAAACAAAAAGTCTAGTAGCTAGCGCAAATGGTGGAAGAACTAAAAGAAAGATCCAATATGTTAAGTCTGTGACAGCTATAACTAAATTTCATTGATGTATCGGAGCAAGCCGTAAAAAATAAAGGTTTCCTCTTTTTTTTTTTCCTCCAGAGTTACTTTATTTTTTAACTAACAGAGCTTACTTTTCTAGAAACTAGAGCACAGAAAAAGATGTTAAGAATACTAGACAAATCCAAGTAGCCACAGCAATGACTCAATGAACCATTTAAGACTGTAAAATCTTCAACACTACAAGCATAATTGCAACTATGGCAAATGGCAAAGCAAATTAAAAAAAGCTTCAACCAACCCAATGATGGGCATTGTCAATCTGAAGAATGTAGCAGATGTTACACTATAATACAGAGAATCACACTATATAAGGTAAAAACCAAGGGCATAATAAGCAGCGAAAATATCCATTTTTATTCTATACAGCTCAGATCTTACCAGCAGAGTACTCATTTGGAAGGTTCTTAATGACACTGAAGAGCTGTTTATTAGGCACCTGCTCCTCCTTTAACTCGTTGAAATCATGCCTATAACAAGGGACCAACACAGCAAAACTGTTATCAGCATCAACACCGCCGAGGAAATTGGAGGCATGCGACTCAAGCCAGCCGATCGACCAATCCGAATCATCGGATTCTGACCCCGATAAACAAACACCATCAGATGGTACCAACACCACATCGTACTCCTTGTCAATCCTCCTCTCCTCCCTACTCTTCCATTTCTTTTTCACTTTTCTATTTGAACTCGAAGAGGGCATTCCCCTATTACCCCCGTTCACTGAATAAAACTTCAAACTTTCAGATTCTCCTCTCAATCCCCAATCACACACAGAGTTTATTGGATTTACCGATGAACCATTTGAAACTTGCTCTTTCTCTTTACCTCCCAACCACCACCACGAGAATCTAGTGAAAGAAAGAGCCATTTTTTTCTTTCCTATAAAACTGAGTAATGGTACACAATCGACTAAGTAGGAATAAAAGAATTGGAAGCAGAAAAAATGAACTTCAAAAAATGATCAAACATACATCTAAGAAACCAAAATACCAGAAAGAACTGCCAGTTAGTAAATCCAAGCCCCAGAAGAAAGCAACAGCAACTAATCAAGAAAAAAAGCCCAAACAATTGAATTTGGATATGGCAAAGTAGCATCAAACGATTGAACAAAGTCCCGAATTTTTCTAAAGGTTTATTAATTAATCAACTTAACTTCATCATGTCATCATTATGACAGATATAAGGCAAACCTTAAATGAGTAATTTATGGAAGATAACTACCAAAATTTAATCTCAAAAGAGATACATACTGCTTTCCAGTCCCCAAAACTCCCTGATAACCACACGCTCAATTTAAAAGAATTTAATCATTGGAGCAAATTTCAAGACAACAGAACAGGATTAGTGACCCTTTTGTCTCCCACATCATCCACCCAGAAAGATTGCAGTTTGCAACTTTATGAAGTTCCAAACAAAAGAAAACGGTGAAACCACCAGATAAACGGATACTCAACCGGAAGTTTAAGAAACAAAAGGCGACCTCACCGGAAAGGTTGAAACTTCTCGCCGTAATATAAGAACCCAATCAAAAGTCTCAAAACTTTCAAAGAAATGAAAGAGCCCAGAGGGTTAAAGACCCAAAAGATTATAAAATTCTGGCTCTCTCACAGAGAATTCCATTTTTATGAATTTACTGAGATCCCAGCCGGCGTCCTTCTAACCCCCTCTCTCTCTACACAATTGTATCCCACTCTTTCCGCGAAATGAGATATCAACTACAAGCCGGGTGCGGCTACACTGTGACTATTAATTTAATTTAATTATTATTATGTATTTTACACAGACTTGTGTGTATGCTAGGGATACACTATGCTAGGGATAAGTCATTCTCGCGCTCATCGTCAGTTTTTTATACAATTTAGAGAACTTTAAGAGGGGCATTGAGTCAAGAACTCATCTTAATAAAAACTGCTCTTTATTACTTTACCTATCATCTTTGGTCTGTGCTTATCTATTTACTATTACTTGATCCACATAATTAAATATATTAATCGTATCACTTTTTAGTTATTGGAAAACTCTATTATTTTATGATGCATGCATTTGAGAGTACGTAGCATTGGTGTCGAAGTTTTTCTATGAGGCCTCCTTATGGAATTTATAGCCGCATGGGAGGAGCTAGGGGGTGACAACCACGCTTTCCGGCTATCCCCATTTCTGAAAAAAAATAATATTTTTTTTACCCTTTAAATTTTTTTTAGAATTTCATCTAAATGTCATCAAGTTTCAGTTACTCCTTCCATTATCTTCTAGCTACGAATGGTACATCAAGATTCGAAGAGGAGACTTGTCCAATGTAAATTGAGCAAAAGCATTGATCCAAACGGTGGTTAGGGTTAGCTAAGCAATGTACATTTTGATACTTTTAAATGTCCGCCGTGATTAAGATAAACTTTAGGGAAGATATTTACATTTGCGGCATTTAAGATTTAAGATTTAAGAACTTTTTACCTTATTCAATGTTTTTTTTTTTAGTTTCCTCTCCCGTGTTGGGAAAATATTATTTGTAAGTAATCATTCATGTAATCTTTTACAAAATGATGGTAAATTCACAATGTTTTGTAAATGAATTTGTAATAATTCAAGTATTCTTTATTTAGGTTGCCATTTTCTTTAATAATATAACCATACAAGATTGCCATCATTAATGGCAATTTCAGAATTTGAAAGTGATTTTTGTGGTACTAAATTTTGGAAGGCTCATATATTGCATAATAATACATAGTTTTATTATGGAAGTTTTTTCGTTTTTTCTTTCTTTCTTTTTTTTTTTTTTTTTTTTTGAGAGTGAGTTTTATTTGGAACTGATTTTTATAGAACTTATATTTTTAGAAAATCCAATTAGAACTTGGGTGTGATTTTTAAATCTCCATCCAGGTTCAAATGTGGGATTTAATAATTCAAGTGATTATTATTATAGAACTTAATTAATAGTGATATTTATATTTTTTTATATAAATAATAATTGAGGTACCTCTGAGTTTATTTTTTTATTTTTATTTTTTTTTTTTGAAAGGATGATTTTTAATAATAATTTTATTCATTGTGTGCATCACAAGATAGTACATCTAAAATAAAGGGGGAGGGTGGGGCGACAATCAAAAAACTGTGATGACTTGACAAAGAATTTTATGTATGGTATTGCGTTATGATTATCGGACTACAAAGAAGCAGTTTCAACGATTTTGTTGAATATATCAATAATTAGAATTAGTCATCTTGTTCGTGGAGAATGGAGATAGGATAATAATACTTATTGTAATAGAGAGTAAGTAAGAGTTACTTTACATCTGAAACAAGTATGTTAATGAGTTATTTTAGTAAAATAGTATGTTAATTAGTTCAAAAACATAAGAGTAGTTTAAATTTTAAATACAACATAATCCAACAAGTCATATTAAATGCAAATGGGTTAATTTCACAAAAGGTCCCCAACCTTTAGGTTAATAATCGATTAGGTCCCCAATTTTTTTCACTGTATTAGGTCTCCAACATTTCATAAATACACACGAAATGTCCTTTTTTTTTTACTATTCCATCAATTTTTTTTGTAAAATAACGATTATATCCTTAGCTTATTAATTTTAAAATTAAAATATTTAAAAATAAAAAAAAAATTAAAAATGGAAAAAAACCCATTTTTAAAAGGGAAAAAAGCATTTTATTGCCGTTTTTGGGCTTCGGCGGCCAAAATTGGGGCCGAATCCCCCCATTTGCTCCAAAATGTTGTCGTTTCCGACGGTTCTTGGATGGTGGGAGGGTTTTTTTCTTTTTTCTTTTTAAATTTTTATTATTTTTAAATATTTTATTTTTAAAAATAATAGGCTAAGGGTATAATAGTTATTTTTCAAAAACATTGACGGAATAGTGAAAAAAAGGGACATTTCGTGTGTATTTATGAAAGATTGGGGACCTAGGAGAGTGAAAAAAGATGTGGATCTAATCGATTATTAACCCAAAGGTTGGAGACCTTTTGTGAAATTAACACAATGGAAATAATATTCATAAGATTGTTTTTGATAGGGTTAATTTCACAAAAAGGTCCCCAACCTTTGAGTTAATTGACTGGGTTCTTAACTTTTTTTTCGCTCTCCTGAGTCCCCGACTTTTTATAAATTCACACGATAGGTCTTTTTTACTACTATTTTGTCAATTTTTAAAATTAACGGTTATACCCTTGGCTTTTGAATTTAAAAAAAATATATTTAAAAATAATAATAAATTTTTTTTTAAAAAAAAAGGTGAAAAACCCCATCCCTCCCCCCTTCTAAAAATTGAAACGGCAGCAAAAGGGGGGGTTCACCCCATTTTTGCTGCCGTTTCGGACATCATTTTTTGGGGGTGAATCCCCTTATTTGCTGCCGAAAAAGGGCCTTTTCTAGCAGCAAATGGGGGAGTTGGAAACGGTAGCATTTTGCTGTCGTTTCTAGTAGCAATTTTTGGAGGGGAGGGGAGGGGTGGGGTTTTTCTTCCTTTTTTTCTTAATTTTTTTATTATTTTTAAATATTTTATTTTTAAAATTAAAAAATTAAGGATATAACTATCATTTTTTAAAAAAATTGACAGAATAGTGGAAAAAAGGACATATTGTGTGAATTTATGAAAAGTTAGGAACTCAGAATAGTAAAAAAAAGGTTGTGAACCCAGTTGGGGACCTTTTGTGAAATTAACCCTTTTTGATACGACATTCATAAGATTGTTAAATGATTAATGTTTAAAGACATTACTTAAATTAAGTAGGTGCAGTAATTAGGAGTTAAGAAAATTTGAGCACAAACAAGAAAACAAAACGTGTTGTCGTATGCTCACAAGCTCTGACCCAAAGAAGTTAACTTTTTTAACTTTTCTCCTTCGATATGGGGCAATAGACATGGCCACTTGACTCATTTCAAGACAAAAATGGGATTGATATTACGGCCATACGAAGGGCCAAGCCAAGTACATAATTGGACAAGAAGATTCTCAATTAATTCGACCCAGTTCAACCTGGTTCAACTCAGTTGTTTCTGATAATCAAACTAAACATGTGAATTTCAACATAGAAAAAAAAAAAAGTAATACCACTTAATTTGATTTAATTCAAACTAAATTGACTTGATATTTTGCCTTATAGTTGAAGCGAATATGTGGTTCAACATTGTTTGTTATTGAAATTGACGGATATAAATATGACTTTGTACCGCTAATGTTGACAAGCAAGTGTAGGATGCCAAATGCCAAATTGATTTTGGCCGCAACGTCGCAATTTGATGTTTTCGAATGTGTTTGGTATAGCGTGCGCCGCTATAAAAAAATCTAATTTTATAAGTAAATGAAGAATTAAAAGTCACAGGAAACTGGAACATGATAATATAGCTTATTGATAAAGTGGTATTGTATGACATTATTAAAGGAATCGCAAATCATGCTTCGTAAAAGTATTCAGTGTTAAATGATAATCTTTGACTTGATGTGATTAGTTGCACTATTAAATGGTTAAAATATGGTTGGATGAATCTTCATAGCATACAAACAAAGAAAGATGTGTAATTGAAATCCAAATGAAGTTTCACTTGGTTTATGTTAATCTATACATTATAAAATGCTATTGAGATTCTGGAATTAGCTTCCCTCCCATTTCTGATTCTGGAATCTCAGTTTTTTTTTTTTAATTTTTCCTTTCATTTTTTCTCCAATCATTTGCTTGCAACATATTTTTTGTCTAACTCTCAATTTTTTTTATAGTTTTTTTTTCAAACAACTCCCCACTTTCTATCTATATTAACTACTCACTATCTATTTTGTTTTCCTTGCATGAATTTTCCATTTTCCCCCTCCAACTCTCAACTTTTATTTTTATAGTTCTTTTTGCAAGTAATTCCCCACTTTCTATCTATATTAACTACCCACTATCAATTGCTTCAAAAAAAAAAAAAAATTCAAATTTTCTTTTTTTATTTTCGTCTTGAAACCATTCTGGTAACTACAAGGATATCTGTACAATATTGCACTTCCATACACTCCGTGTGAATAAGATATTTCTGTCGTTTTATAAGTTTTGAATTGGGTTACTATGTATATAATTCATACTCAACTGATTTGAATATTGTCTATCATATTTATTTATTTTGTGATATACATTCTAATAGTTCGTTTTCTATTTCATTTTGTGCAATGCAAATTCTGATAAAAGCAATCAATCATGTCTCAAATTAATTCATGACACGAATTATTAGTCTACACAGTGATGCTGATATATATATATATATATATATATATATATATCAATCTAATTAAAACACTAATGTCAAAAAAAACTTTCCAATTAAGACACAATGGGTCATCAATATTCACATTGCCTGCATGTACAGAAGCCCTACATACAAAGATAGCGATGAATAGCCTTGAATTTGATCTGCCGTCATTTTTTCTTTTTGAATAATGCAAAACTAGAAAAATTCAGCTCTTACCGAGAGACCACATTTAAACTAATTTGACATGACCTACATCAAAATAAATTTTTTTAACAAGTATATTGAATGGAGTATGTTCTGTATTGTATTAGAAAAAAATAATTGACCTTTTTTTCTATTTTATTTATGTCAGATTAACCAATATTAGATATATTTGTATATAAAAAAAATATTGTGTATCTATGTCATAGTTGAGAAAGAATTCGGTAGGGTGGTCCTATACGTCTACATGGTAGGACTTCCATTAATTCCATACCACATGTGAAATGTTCTCACATTTATATCTATACTAGTGATGTCACGTGCCTTGCACGTGCCGTATGCAAAAGCATTAGAAAAACAAATAAATAAATAGCAAAAATGAAAAAAAAAATCAATGTACTCTTTATTAATGTGATCTATCTAAATATCTACAATGTTTTATAAGTAAATAAATCAACTCCTAACACAATGTGATTGCTATCCTCTCTTTACCATTTCTCATTGCCTTGCTAGCTTATGAATCCTCTTGAACATCACGCTCATTTCAAGCCTCTGTCCATGCATATATTTGGTTTGATTTACATATCGAACTATACTTTCACTTCCAATGATAGTCGTGCTCTCAGTAAATGAGCATATGCGTTCCACAGTTATTGAACACAATTCCAAGATCAAATGGGGTGAAAATATCAACAATAGTTGGTAAGTACGCCCAGTTAAAAAACAAGGACAAAAGCAAGATGGGAAATCCACCAAGTTGTGAACACAAGTACCATGGGTGCACGCCATGTAAAGCCATTGAAGTGCCACTTCTAACACCAGCCAATACACTAATGTTACACTAATGATCTGCCTCAGGAATGAAGCTGCAAATGTAGACCTACTTTTTACCCACAATATTTTCAAATTTTCATTTTTGCTCTAGTAGAAGAAATGTTTCAAATTCTAATTTACTTAATCCAACTGCTCCCCAAAAGACTTTTCATTGTTTAAACATAGCAAGTAGCTTTTTTTTTTTTTTTTTAATTGATGCGTTGTATCATTCAACTGAACCATATAATGCTTATTCATTAGAAAACAAATGTAATAGGTATTATTATCCTATGACGGATAACATGCTTCCTCACCAACATCCAGGCATATAAGAAATGCATCCCTATAAAGAAGTTAGACTAAGAAATTCATTCCCATTCACATCTCTTGAGCTTATGCTTCTCAATAATCTTCAACTCTAACTACAAAACCTTTTGTGAATTCCATCTAAAGTTACAACATCACATAGAGTTCTTTTGTTTTTCTTGTGCATACATACTTCTTTTGTTTTTCATGTGCTGACATATATATGCTCAAATGATGTAAGGTCAACTACCCTCTGGCAGCCTACTTGAGTAGCGCGTTGGATCTATGCAATGACGAGGTGTGGAAAGGAGGCAATAACTCAAGCAGGAGATGGTGCAAGAAAGTAGATGATGGAGTATATAAGTCGAAAAATGGTTTCATAACGAGCTAGAAGAATACTATCATCATTATCTTGTTTCTTAACAAAATTCATAACTAAACTCTTCAATTAAGTGCCCAGCCCTCTACTTTTTTTCTTTTTTCTTTTTTCTTTTTCTTTCTTTTTTTTTTTTTGGGCTCTTCTATAGAAAAAATTGCACCTCTTCTTTCCATGATTCAATAAATTCATGAACAACTTCTCCACATATTCATAATGATGAAGAAAGTAAAAAATTATTGAGTTGCAAGAAAATTTGACATAAAAGCTTACTATGTAGTCAAAAATTAAAGAATTTTTTCAATAAGATATACTCCAAATGAGTAAAACCCAATTCCAATTTTTTCTTCACATTCTCGCAAGTGGCATCTATCTTGGATTATCAGTGTACTTGTGTGAATGTCAAACCTATATCACGGACAAAATACCGTCTAAATTGAAGAAACCAAACCAATAGTCGAGACATAAACTAATTAGAATCAATTGACAACATGCAGATTTTTCTTCCCTATATATATTCAAATCAAGCAGCATATTGAAGTTGGAAAATGCAAACCCAAAGATTATGATTAAAAATAAGAAAGAAACATAACATACTTGAAAATATAAATTAAGAAACTTGATCGAAAGAGGAAAAAGAAAAAAAATGAAAGCAAAATGCATGTGAGTAAAAAAGAAACAAATCACAAAAAGGTCAAAAATCAGCAGCGAAGGAAAAAAACTGCACATTTTTCTTGGATTAGAAAGGACTGACTTTAAATACCTAGGGCAATCTTCCAATTATATTGGTAGAAGAATAAGAAAGAAAGCGAAAATCCACAGCAACTAAGAGCCGCCGATGACTCTTTCAGAGCAGAAGACTCCTTCAGTGTCAGTCAGAAAGACACAAAACAAACTGAAAAGAAATCGAAAAAGAAGATACCCAAGAAAACACTTCAGAGAACGGCGCAACAACAACAAATTAAAGAAAACAAACATTCCACGAGAGAATTCGAACACCCGTTACAGCGTGAAGGCCTTAACCGTTATAGCAACCAATGAGAAATAGCAGTGACGACGGAGGAATGGAGGAGGGTTGGAGAGGCAAAGATTGGGCTTTGAAGAGGGAATGGAAAGCAGTGTCGTTTTGTGTATTTATATGGCGAAGAATGAGGGATCGAAACGACGTCGTATCAGACGATCACAATGAACAGTAAATCTTCAATTGGCAGTTTTTACATATAGTGGATATAATTATATTGGTAGAAGAATAAGAAAGAAAACGAAAATCCACAGCAACTAAGAGCCGTCGATGATGCTTTCGGAGTAGAAGACTCCTTCCGTGTCAGTCAGAAAGACACAAAACAAACTGAAAAGAAATCAAAAAAGAAGATACCCAAGAAAACACTTCAGAGAACCGCGCAACAACAACAAATTAAAGAAAACAAACATACCACGAGAGAATTCGAACACCCGTTACCGCGTGAAGGCCTTAACCGTTATAGCAACCAATGAGAAATGGCAGTGACGACGGAGGAATGGAGGAGGGTTGGAGAGGCCAAGATTGGGCTTTGGAGAGGGAATGAAAAGCGGTGTCGTTTTGTTTATTATATGGCGAAGAATGAGAGATCGAAACGACGTCGTATCAGACGATCACAATGAACAGTAAATCTTCAATTGACACTTTTTATATATAGTGGATATATATATATGTAAACATATACATATATATAAATGCTACTGAGATTCTAGAAACTAGAAACTCAGTTTTGGCATCCTAAAACAGATTCTATTTATTTTTATGCTATTATTTTTATTTTTGCCTATTTTATAGAACAATTTATTCAACTTGTAACTCGCATAGACAGTTACAAGCCACTATTTGATATAGATCAGTTTTTAGTCTAACCACCCCTTTCATTATTCCATTCACACTTTACTATACATCTTTGGCTACAAGCTATTTTTTCACACATTTTTTTACTTGATTTCAGTAAAAACCAATTAAAAATAATCAAATAGAAGCCAAAATTCCTAAATCTTCAAAGGAAAGGATGGAAGAAATGGCACCTAAGGCATAGGAAAAAGGGCTAAAAAGAACCTGCCACCGAGAAATCTCTCACAGCAGTAAAAGCTTTGGCACAAAAGAAGTTTGAAGCTCGAAAGTAAATTGCCCAAGAAAAGTGGTGCCTCGGCCAGAAACAAGAAAAGCATTTGAAGAAGAAACTATCCAAGGATTTCCCCAAGCCTATAGGTAAATGCAATTCTCTGATATTAATATGTGTACACATAACATTAGAGTATTAGAAGGACCCAATTTTGTAATTCCTTTCCCCTTAATTACTTCTTTTCTGGGTTAATCTGCATATAGATTGAGAAATTTGAACAATTTGTAGTTATAAAGGCATCTCATCACTATTGCTTTCAGGTCTAATTTTGGATTTTGGCTAAACTCTTTATTTGTAAATGAGCGTAGCAGCCGAATGGAGAAAAATTACTGCCTCAAGAATTCTGTCTCTGTTAATATCGCCAGTAGCTACCATTGAGAAGCAATTCAGCTGAAGAAATATAATTATGTTTGATATAATTATTTTTTGTTGATTAAAGAATTATTTTTTATATAATTGTTATTTTAGTGTGATATGTTTAGGGAAATTTTGTTATTTTGAAGTGAGAGGAATATGAGGAATAAAAAATTTAATACTTTACTTGAACTAAATTTGAGAAAATAGAAAAATAAAAAACTTCATATTTTTCTTTTTCTTGACTCTTGAAAGAAGTAGACGACAAATATAACTAAACTTCTTATTTTCTTTGATATTTGATAATGACATCAAATCAACAAATAAAATGATAAATATTATATATAAGAAAATATTTTAAATTTTGTAATATGTTCTAATATATTTGTTAGTTTGATAACGAAATATATATCCATAAACGCACAGGAGTGCAATTAGTTTCTATTTTAAGTGAAATACTCATAGTCTTTGCTCTATTGTTTTTTGAATATTATATTGAAGAGGCAGGTAAATTGAACCTAGTGAAAAATGTGAAAACACACTTGAATGTAATTATATTACGTGGGTCCTGGCGTCTCTGCTCCATAATTGATCACGATATTTATTTATATATAATAATTAAAAAATTAGGAACACTTTTATCTTATTTATTGTATTTAAAAATAAAAATAATTAAATTGAGAAATTTGTATATGACTCGAGATCTCACAGAGACGGAGGCAGTCATATTCGGCCAAATTGCCACCCAGGAATGATTGATATATAGCACCTTTGAGAGTTCTTTTTCAAAACTTTTCATT
>CAVNYN010209274.1:0-16202 GCA_963692815.1 Nyctanthes arbor-tristis
GGGTTTTTTTTTTTTTTTTTTTTTTCCGGGGGGGGGATGTTAAGCTGGCTTAAGCAAAACGAAACCATACTAAAAAAGGGTATAGTTATGTCGATGGCATGGTCTTAATAATGGACTAAATTGTAATCTTACATATTATTGGCGGGCGAATTAACAGTTTTATTTGAATTACTCTGTCAACTTTTGTTTTGTGATTAGATAAAGATCCTTTCCAAGTCTTTAATTTTGTTTAACAACTTTAACAAGCCTCCATTCATGAAAATATTTGTCTTTCAAACAGGTCATTTGAAAAAATCTCTTTTTCATCTCTGGAATCCTATTTGTAACGTAACACAATATTGAGTTGAGCAAAATTCATAGGTCAAGCAAGCCTAAGATTCTGATGAAGACACAGAAAGAGATCCTACTCAAAACATGCATGTGGGAATTTGGTTATCATGTCATGATTGAGATGCTAATCTATCGTTCTCGCCTTAGAAAAGGTCTGATTGTGATTTACAAGATGCAAAACAAGATATGCTGCATAGGTCTTTCTGTGCACACGAATGAGAGAGAGAGAGAGAGATTGACAAATGATCAAAAAATAAGGATGTAATAGCTTAAATCTGTGTCAAATTGCAAGAAAATGAAGATTAACTAATGGTGGGTGTCGAATCCAACAAATAATAATAAACTTGCTCTAAAAAATGTAAAAACTGTAATAGTGCCGAGCAAGGTCGTATCCACATAGACTAGTCAAATTTAATTCTTCAAAAGTAAAATAATAAAATTAAATGGGGGTTTTGATCTTAATGAACAAATTAAAATAAAATAAAACGTAAATTCAGGAAATGATTCAAAATGTGGAATTACTAAAAAAATGCAAGTTGACAAGGAAATAATTCATATGATAAATATCCAGCTCAAGGTATAATATCAGAATTGATTCTAAAACTCTTTATTCCTTCCCTAAATTGGTTATAAAACTCTTTATTCCTTCCCTAAATTGGTTATGGTAATTGATAAGATCGAACAACCTATATTTCCTTACTTTTTCGATAATCAAGAAACGCTCGTTGATTATTTTATTTACTAACAAATGACCCTAAAAACGTTATTAAGATTTAATTTCTTAACAACATTAACCACTAGAAAGACTATCAATTCTAACCAATGAATAGATACGATCAATTCATTTAAGTTAGGTTATATGTTTCTATAACATGGATTATATATCCTAATTATATCCAATTTGTTATTTTAACATTTATGTCAGAAGTTCTAAACAATTACAAATTTAAAATTCTAACTTGCAACATATCATTCTAACAATCACCCCAATGTGCACTTTGAATAATAATAATAATAATAATAATAATAATAATAATAATAATAATAAACAACACAAGGAATATATAAATAGGCAAATAATAAAGAATATAATAAAATCAATTCGATCTCACAATTGTGTAGAATCAAAACTTCAACTATCCTTGTACTCAGGGGTTGAGCCAGGACGCCGATTTAGCACTAGCCCAATTATTTTTTTCCCTAATCCAAACATATAAAAACATATAAATTTTTTTTCCTTAGAGATTTTCTCAATTTGAACCTAGCTATGGACCAGGGAGACCTCCCCTGGATCCGCCCTGCTTGTACTGAAAAAAGAAAAATTAACTAGCAATTGATTAAATAAAAGTTACGGAATATTTGTCCTTCAATCATTACGTGACGATGAATGGCCTCCAAAGTCCTCCGCAGCCGTCACGCCCTTTTCGTCCAGAAAAATACAATTCCAATCCCCTCCCAGTCAAAGTGTTTTCTTTTTTCGGTTTCACTTTTTCTTGTTCACGTGTGGCGCACAACTTAAATGACTTTTTCTGTAAAGTCAAAGCCTTGTCTTTCTTTTCTTCTGCTTCGTTGGACGTATACAATAAAAAATAATAATAATAAATTTAGCCTAATCTAATCTCTCAAGTCCATTTCTTATCGGTCTAAAACAAACGTGCTCACGCCCTAAGAAAAGTTTCTTTCATATTGATAAATTTCTTGAGCTTTAATTTTTCTTCTAAAATTTGTTAAATTGTATTTATTTTTATTCAACTTCTTCATATATTCCACAAAACACAAATTTTAATTAATATACAAATATTAAGTATTGGAATAATCAAAGTATGAGGAAAACAACATAATTTATATAACGTTTATGCACTTTATCAAATTCCCCCACACTTAGACAATGCTTGTCCTCAAGCATTCAAAGCTCAAGTTCATCATTGAAATTCTCCTAATTCTTCTTTCATCTACCAGTACCAATCCTTCTATAACCAAAACTATCATACTTCATCGATTTAAATTTTAACACAACAAACAACGAGCTACAAATAGAGTAAATTCTCATCAACCATACAAATAACCAATCGTAATTTCTTGAAGTCCAAACGTTATGGGATTTCACACCCTCACATATAGAATTCACTCATTTCACTCAAAGTATTTGGGGTGTCAAAAATTTACTCTCAAGTCAATACACAGAAGAGCCTTATCATAGGCTTACTAATATATCACATTGGCTCCACCAATAGACTGAATACAAGTAAGGGTCTTTAAATGGTTGTAATGAGGCTTGTGTAAGGTGGGGTAGGAAGGACTTTTTTGGCTAAATAATTAAAAGAAATGTATAACCTCTATGAAAACTCAATCAATATTAATCTCGAATAATACATCCTTCCCTTCCATCCATGCACTGTAGCAATTGAATTCTATATACTTCAAATAATAATAAAATGGAAAAAAAGAAAACTAGAAACAAGAATACTCAAAAGATTTTTTTTCTTTCTATTCCTCTTTCTGTTTTTTTCCTCAATTTTTTCCTTTTTTTGCACTTTTTTTCATCTGTTTTTTCTTCTCTTCTAAATCAAGAGACAAGCCAGACTGCATTTGAATAATACATTACCAACCACATATTTCATGTTTACTCTTTTAAAAAATACTGAGAAATATGAACCCTTCCACTCCAATATCTCCAATCTTTTCAAGAATAAATTGGAATTCACAAAAACAAGCATATACATTCATTCAATTCAAAGGTTCAAACGAAGTGAAAATTAACAAAGAAAAGGATTTTTCATAGCTTGTAATGTGGTTAATTTCTAACAAAAAGACTAAAGCTCAAAGTTGGTTCTCTAAGGGTATATACATCAAAGTACGCTCTTTTTAGAAAGCTAAACTTGGCTTTACCTAATGCCTTTACTAAGATAGTGCATTCAAGTTCCAGAAAGACACCACCACAAGCATAACAAAGCAAGTTCTAGAAGAAATCCACTATGCATGACAATCACACAATCAAAGGAATAGAGCATGATATAATGCAAATACTCATAGGCTCAAAAACTCACAAATTACGGTTCATATGTGTATTAAATCCCACAAATTTTTCATACATTCAATCATCAAGAGCAATTAGACACTATATAATAAATAAGAATCTCACTATCCATGCTAATCCCCCATTGTGCCTCAATTAATCTCAACAATGCACAATAGTCCAGATCACATAAGGACAAGCAATAGTAAAATCTAGAATTTAGAAGAGAATTGAATTTTTTTCCCCAAAAAATTTTCAAATTTAGAGCAAAAATTGACGGAAATAAACTAAGATAGTAAAAATGAAACCAAAGTTCAACTACTCAATTAAAAGAATTAAAGGAATTGAAACTAATACTCAAGTTCAAATTACTAACATTTAAAGAAAACATAAAACTATGCTAAGTGCCCTCCCCCATACTTAAAATCAAACATTGTCCTCAATGTATCAAAAACAAAAATTTCAAAGGACAAAATAAAATAACAAAATAGAGGACTCCCCTAAAATTGTGAAGCATCATGGAGAGAATGGTGAGAGACATTTGAAAATTTTTCTTTAAAGAATCATAGCTCAAAATCCGAAGCTCTCTATAAATAAGATGTGGGCACGGCTTATATCCATATTTTTCTTCTAATTTCTCTTTTACAAGGCGTGGTCACGCCTTATCACCAATTGTCTTCTACACAAAAATGAAAAACAAGACAAAAATTCAGTAAAGAAAATTATAGAAACTATAAAAATAACAATAATAACATAAAAATAAAAATAAAAACAAATGCTAAAAAGAAATTTGGGCTGACTCACAGTAGCACATTTCTTTAACGTCTTTGGCTAGACATCACTATCATCCAGTAAATGTACGCTAGACATTCTTTATAACTTTACTTAATTCCTGAAGAGTAAAATTCCTACTAAGTGCAATATTTAGCTTATCATCGTCAATAAGTTCAAAATTATCTGGTGTTAAAGGATCAATAACATCTACAACATAAACTGAAGACACATCACTAGTCTATCTCATGGCATTATAAATATTAAACTTAATAATTTCACCATCAAATTCCGTCGTGGGTGTACCATTATACATATTGATATTTGTTCTAGATGTTTTTAGAAAATGTCTTCCTAACAAAATTGGTGCTACATTAGATGAATCATCTTCTTCCATATTAAGCACATAAAAATCAGCAGGAAAGACCAATCTGTTAAGTTGCACTAAAACATCTTCTAACAAACCTTCAAAATATATATTAGATCTATCAACTAACTAAATAATCACACATGTTTCTTTCAAATGACCAATATTCAAAGATGAATAAACAGATAAAGTCATGATATTTATTGAAGCCCTAGATCGAGCATTACTTTCTTAATCTGAACATTACCTATTTTGCAAGGGATTGTAAACATAGTTGGGTCCTTGCATTTAGGAGGTAATTTCTTCTAGATGACAATTGAAACATTTTTCTCACATGCTTACCTTTTCATTACTCTTTAGCTTCCTCTTGTTTGTACACAACTCCTTCAGAAATTTCGCATAGCGAGGAACTTGTTTAATTGCATCAAGTAAAGGAATTTTTACCTCAACTTTGTGAAAAGTCTCAAGAATCTCTCTTTCTTCCTCCTTCTTATTGTATTTCTTCCGTCTTGAAGGGAAAGGAGGTCTTGCCACCAAAATTTCTGTCCGTTCCTTATCAATGCCCTCAATCTGGTCATGTTGTAGTATGACTTCCTTTTCATCTTGTTTTCCTGACTTGTTCTTTTTCATCATGTTAAGCTCTTCCAGTTCCTTCCCACTTCTCAAGGTAATTGAACTAATATTTTGCTTTGGATTGACCACAGTTTGTAAAGGTAATTTACCTTGAGACTCCAATCTATCCACAGTTGTTGCCAACTGACTCATTTGATTACTGCCAACTGACTCAAGGTAATCGGATACCCAGGAGGAGTACAAATCCCACAAGCTTTTATTTGCTGCACTTGTCCTACAGCCATCTATTGAACAAGAGATGTTAGATTAGCAATTTGATTTTCTAAAGAAGACACATTTACCTCATTCAGCCTTCTCACTGGGGTGTCTTATCTGAAGCCAAATTGTTGTGAGTTTGCAGTCATGACAACAATCAACTCTCTAGTGGCAATTGGGGTTTTATTCACTATAGCACCTCCGCTAGCTGCATCCATCATATTCCTCCCCATGGGCAGTAATCCTTCATAAAAATATTGAATGAGTAGCTTCTCAGATATCCCATGTTGAGGACAGCTTGTACACAACATTTTGAACCTTTCCCTGTATTCATGAAGTGTTTCAGTATCTTCATGTCTGACTTCACAGATTTCTCTCCTGATTCCAGAAGCTCGTGAAACAGGAAAAAATTTATCAAGGAATAGTCTGATCATCCCTGTCCACGTGGTTGCAGAACCTGGCGGCAAGTAAAACAATTAGTCATTTGCTCTATCAGCTAATGAAAATAGAAAGACCCTCAATTTAATCTGTTCCTCAGTGATTCCTTGTGGTTTCATGCCTGAACATATCACATGGAATTCCTTCAAGTGTTTATAGGGGTCTTCATTCTCAAGGCCATGAAATTTGGGGAGCAGATGGATCAACCCAAATTTTAACTCAAAATCAACTGCCAAGATTGGGTATTGAATGCAGAGCAGCTGTTGAGTCACATTTGGTGCAGCCAATTCTCTAAGTGTCCTTTCTTCCCCAGCCATCTATTTTTCTTATTCAGAATCACTTGATGATGATGGGTCTGGTGAATCCACTGCTAGCTCTGACATAGATGATGAATGTGAAGACCCTTGCTTGCACAGCTTTGTCTCCTTCCATAATCTCCTAGCTATCTTCTTAATCTTAGGGTCGTACTGAAGTTCACCTGTATTAGAAAAGTGAGGCATAAAAGGAACACAATAATAAAAACAAGTTATAAATTTTTTTTTTTTGAAAAAGAAAAAGCAAATAACTAAATAACAAATAAAAATGAAATAAAATAAGAAAAAAATAAAAATAAATATAAGAAAAATAAAATTTACTTGACACCAGTCCCCGGCAATGGTGCGGAAAATTTGGTTGGCAGATGGATCCAACAAATAATAATAAACTTACTCTAAAAATATAAAAACTGCAATAGTGATAAGCAAAGTAGTATCCACTGAAACTAGTCAGATTTAATTCTTCAAAAGTAAAATAACTAAATTAAAAGGGGGTTTTTTGATCTTGATGAACAAATTAAAATAAAATAAAATAAAACGTAAATTCAAGGAAACGATTTAAAATGTGGAATTTCTAAAAAACACAACTTTTACAAGGAAATAATATATGTGATAAATATTCAGCCCAATGTATAATTTTAGAATTGATTCCAACAATTGATAATTTGATACAAATATAAAACTCTTTATTCATTTCCTAGATTAGTTATGGTTATTGATACGATTGAAAAACATATCTTTTTTTACTTTTTTGACAACCAAGAGACGCTCATTGATTATTTCCTTTACTAACAAACAACCCTAGAAATGTTCTTCTTAACATTAACTACTAAAAAGACTACCAATTTTAACAATGGATAGATACGATCAGTTCATTTAAGTTAGGTTACATATTTCTATGACATGGATTGAATTTCCTAATTATATTCAATTTGTTATTTTACCACTTAGGTCAGAATTTCTTAACAATTACGGATCTAGAATTCTAACTAACAACATATCATTGCAACAATTACCCAATGTGCACTTTAAATAATCAACAAGAACAATAATAACAAAAACACAAGCAAATGATAGAAAATATAATAAAATCAATTCGATCGCACAATTGTGTAGAATCAAAACTTCAACTGTCTTTATACTAAAAAACAGATAAATTAACTAGTCATTAATTAAATAAAAATCACCAAATATTTGTCCCAATTGTTACGTGCCGATGAATGGCCTCCAAAGTCCTCCGCAGCCCTCACGTCCTTTTCGTCCAGGAAAAAACAATTCCAATCCTCCCAGTCAAAGTGTTTTCCTTCTCTCTCTCTCTCTCTCTCTCTCTCTCTCTCTCGCTCTCGTTCACGTGTGGCCCACAATTAAATGAATTTTCCTCTAAAATCAAAGCCTTGTCTTTCTTTTCTTTTGCTTCCTTGGACGTGTACAATTAAAAACAGTTTAGCCCAATCTAATCTCTCATGTCTATCTCTTATCGATCCGAAACAAGCATGCTCACGTCTTAAAAAAAATTCATTTCAGATTAGTGAATTTCTTGAGCTCCAATTTCTCATCTAAAATTTGTTGAATTGTGTTTATTTTTATTCAAAACTCCTTTATCTTATCTGTTCCACAATACATAAATTTCAATTAATATATAAATATTAGGCATTGGATTAATCAAAGTATGAGAAAAACGACATGATTTATATAACGTATATGTACTTTATCAACTAATTTCTTGGGGAGGTGAACTAAACCAAGGACCGTGGTTAGTAAGGTCTGACATCTTATCTATCTTTACTAACAAACCCAAGTCCTTTTAAATTAGAGAAATGACTTGAGTACACTTGATTATGCAATTATCTAACTTTGTATATTGTTGAAAAATAGTAAAATAAATTATGTTGATGCAGTGAAATATGATATTAATGCAAGAATAAAAAGGGCAAATATATATATAAAGTGTAGTTTGGTTTAAGTTAGCACCACACAAGCTGGTTAGATAATATACAACGGCAAGTGCCATAGGCATAGACACCTAGAGACTTGTTCTTGAACATAAATATTCAGTCTTCCTGATGACTTGTCTAAAAGCTATGTTTCACTTATAAGTGTTAGATGCTTGTTCTAGTTTTTGGTCAAACTAGTCTTCTCTTGTACAGGGAAAAACTATTTGAAAGTGATTAAAAACAGATTGACTTACAATTACACAACAATTACTCAAAGAAAATAACTCGAAGTACTTAGATTGCTACCCAAAAAGCAATTTATTTTTTGAATTCTAACACAGTCAAACCCTAAATTAGCAGTACTATGATTTAAATACATGCCCTAATGGGCTTACAGACTCCATAAGACTGGACTTTGGCTAACAAATATGTGCAAAGCACAAGTGTTGACTCAAAATAAAATAGAAAAAACGCAAATAAAAATAGAAGATGGATTCAAATGCCTAAAATCTATCATTAGCAGTGGCAAAGCGACTGATTCAATCTGTCTCATCGAGCTAGCCCAAAATCATATATTATGGGTTGAAAATAGATATCATATACGAAAAGTTAGGCCGGTTTCTTCTCACAACATCAAACTTCCTCGACAAAAATTTGACGGCTCAAATCATGGAAATTAGGCTCAGGTAATTCTCACAAATCTAAATACATGAAATGGTCGGGAAAATAGCTTTTTTTAAACACATATTATAATAATAATAATAGTAATAATAATTTTAAGATTGATTAATTAATTAATTTTACCATAAAAATCCCAAACAAAAATATGACGACATGGATCATTGGAATTGGATTCGGATAATTCCTACAAACTTAAAAACACAAAATGGACGAAAAAATGATTCAGGCAACTACTTTTGTATTTTTATGTATATGATAATAAAGATAATATAACGGGTTGTCCTCAATATGGAATTCGATGAATTTTTTGGATTGTATGGATTCTTATGGAATTGATTGATTTTAATAGAATCCCATAGAATCCGTCAAATTTTCATGAATTCTATGACATGGATTTTTGTGGATTTATAATGGAATTTGTTGGATTTCAAAAAGTATCTCCAACACAGAATTTGATCGATAGAATTTCATATGAATTTTGTTGGGTTGTTATTTCTAATTCGCTTTTACCTTGTGTGGTCGGGTAATCACTTATAAAATCATTTAAAAACTTACTAGTGTCATATTGATAAATAATATAAACGTTAGAGTAACATTTTTCTTTTCTTTTATTTATTTATTTTTGTTTGAGTTGAATGCTAACTTGGTATAGAATAAGCTATACAACTTTTTACTCGATGAGCCAAAAATAAGAAAAAAGTAAAAATACTCAAATAATGTCAATCTTGTCTTCCTTCAGATGAAAAAATTAATATTTTTAATTAATAATGAATAAAGATAAAAAAATCATTTTCTACTTTATGTACGAATATAAAATTTATGAAATCACATTATAACTTTTTAATACCATGGTAGTACTTCATCTTGATTCTAGACATTCATTTACTTTGCACAAATTAGAATAAGATGTGATTTTTGAAAAAATAAAAATTTTGTCAATTTGGATTTTACTAAAAATTATGAAATTATTTTAAATTTAATATCATTATATTTTTATAATAATCTCACATATAGTCTATGGATAAATTTCTTTTGTGTAGATTAATTATAATGTGATTTTTTTAAAAATTAGAATTGTGAAGGAAACAATTACGTGCTATTGTGATAGTAATAAATTATTTATTTATTTTGAAAATAATGTAGTCTTTTATTAATGAATTCCCCACGAATGGAGAAATGAAAATGGGTATACAATCATACAAATGAAAAATCAACCGAGATAATAATAAATTATACTCACAATTTTTGTATAAATTGAATGTAATATAATTGTTTAAAAGCTAGAGTGACAAGGAAAAACGGGTTTTGAAATTTTATCATTTTAAAATTTTATTAATTATCTAGATGTAAACATATTTTATTGAATTCATAAGAATCCGAGGTTGATAGGTCGGATTTTAACAAACATGTTGCAAGTATATTTTTAAACTTAGAATCTATAGAATTCCATTGAAATCCATCATTTAATGAAATCCATCAAATTCTATAGGTAATTGAGGACACCGGATTTCTATGGAATCCACAGAACTCTAAATTAGGACTCTTAAAATTGTATGAATTTCTAAAATCCACCAAATTCCATATTGAGGATGCCCCTTAAGTCTAAGTGCCAAGATTTCAACTGTTGTAGGCCACTTTCTAGGCCAAGCATTAAGGAAGCGATTATAGTGATATTATCCATCTGGTGAATCCGAAAGACGGAGACAACTATCCATCCTCAAGACTCTGCTATGAAGTTTCAAGTCAATTCTATTTAATCTAATAAACTTGAGGAATGTTCTTCAAAGAATAATACTATTTATCTAAACTGGAGACTGGTATCCAGTCTTGTTGGCATTCTCTCATTGGAGAATTAATGGGGGAATGTCTCCATGTATTTATGATTATCTACATATCATCTAATAAGAAAATACCAACTAAACTGAAAATTGATCTCCAATCTAGATAAATAGCACTACTCTTCTTCAAACCACATGATCAAAAACATTCTGTGAATAAGTCTTGAAGATGTTTTTTGTTCCATTTGCATCATTTGTTGCATTGTTCAATTTGTTGAAAAATAAAATAGGCTTAAAAAGGAAACATATTTTTGAAGAACAAGTCAAGAGCAAAGGGAAGAAGTCAAGCGAAATATAAATAAATAAATATAATACAATTTAAGTATATTATTTCAAGAGAACATAGGTTACAGGGGAACACTGTACTTTTAAAATATTTATTATCAAGAAACAATTACAGAAAAATTTATAGTCTATTCAGTACTTAATCCTTTTTGTAGTCACAACAAATCTTAAGAAATTAAACTAATTATTGATATTGTTTATTTTCTAGTTGATGTTCCACCAAAACTGCCATTGAAGATATTTAATCACATTTGCGTTGACTTGGAAAGCCTTGGTAAGAACATTGGGATTAATGGGCAGGTTCGATCCAAAAACTGCATTAGCAATTGTGATGACTCCTGGATATTGGCTGCTTAGACAAGCAAATGCAACTGCGTTAGTCTTCCCAACATTAAACTGGAAATGAACGAGACCTTCTGGAAAAACGAACACGTCTCCTAGATACAAGGGGATTTGATGTGTTTCCAGGCTTGTTCAAACCCAAGAAGAAGAAATCATCAGCACTAACCATGATTAGGTTCTTGTAGATCTTTCCATTCACAAAAGCTGCAAGTAGAACATAACACACATTACATAAAATGAAAAGATAGTTTCCAAGGAAGTTACAAAGAAACTATGTGCAGTACTCTATACTTGTAACATCCTAGGAAAATTTATTCCAAAACCATAAAGTTTTGAAGGTATTGAACTTCATCAATGATGATAATTAGATAAATGGTATAAACAAATTAGCTATTGAGTTTAAATTTTTAAAGATGCAGACTTAATATAGCAACTTGAGTAGTAAAAGGACCCAGAGTAACATAAATCAAAGTGCAATGATTTACCTACAAGACAATATAAACCGTAAAGATTTCTTGAGTAATAAATGAATGACCAAGGATTATCCACGTCAATACTTCAAATATATGGCGCTAAACGTACCATGTGCCTCATTTTAGTTGGCGGAACTCAAGGATGAATTAAAAACAACTTAATCCGGACAATCATAAATAGGGCAAAGGCAGGGAAATTCCTTAAAAACCCCTCCAAGCTACCCAAAGCCTCTCCAAACTCCCAAAATAGCTAAAATTAGTCCAAAAATATTGTGAGAAGGGAAAACACGCTAAAAACTTACCAAATACCTAGTTTTACACTTGAAAAATACTCTTTCCCATCAATAGAAAGATTCCAACTTATAGAAACAACTTAAATTGAGAAATATCAAGGCTTTAGAGGTACTTTTTCTCTTAGAATTATTCAAAGAATCATTGGATAATCAAGAGGTGAGTAACTAATACTTTGATTCCCTTTCTCATTCATGAAGTTTTTATGAGATAAACATGGATTTTGCTGCATTGTTATGTAAAGGAAAATTGATTTCTTGCATTTAAATTACTAATTAATGTTCTACTCGTCTTGCTTTACTATGTGGTATGCTATGTGGCATTTCCCGGTGTTAGGAGCCACCTAATGATACCGAGGTGGGTAATAAATAGCATGGTGGTTTGTCTTTGTGGTTTCTTTGTGGTCTATGTGGAAATTTAAGTAGGGTCAACCATGATTTGATTGTGGATCCACTTAAATGAATTAATATAAATCTTGTGTACATCACGGGTAGTAGTTTAACTAGTGATAGAGCCCTCTTGTGCATCTAGAAACTTTGTGAAATTCATGATTTCCTTAAAATTGTGACTGAAAAGAAGAAGTTTCTTAAACGAAAAGTTAATCAAAATATTTTGTTACTCACTAAATACGTTATACTCACTTCTCTTTCTACAACCTTGTAGGTGAATGAAATCAAAATATTTGGAAAAGCAAGCCGAGATCTAGTTGGAGCATGCCCGCAGATGGAAGTAGAATTTTGCATGTAGTGGGAACCAATATGTGGAGCTACGAGAATGCCCTTGATTATAAGTATATCTAGGAACAATACATGAGTTTAATATCTTTTGAATTAATAAGTATGTCCACCCCACTATAGATAGATAGATATATATATATATAAGAAAAGATGTAGGTGTAAATTTTTGCTAAGTTAATCAATGAAATACTTATTATCACACAAGTTGTGTTCTCTAAAATTTTAACAATCTAAAAGCAAAAAGCATTTGTTCATTATGTACGTCTCGTTCCTGCTATTTGTACCAACGTAAAAATATAAAGTGAACGCTTCCGCCAATGAATATAAGCAATTCAATGAAAATTTGGGTAAAATAGTTGGGGGGCCTGACAATACTCCCCCAATGAAGCTCGATAAGAATATAGATCATAGCAATGAGATCGTCTTCTATAAGTGGCAAATTTATTTTACCCTTTGCATCAGCATCTTTAATTAACAGCAACACAGAAATCTTGTAGCGGGTCGGGATCGGACGCCAAGGTGCCATTGAGAAAATAATAACTGCAACTAGTAAGCGAACAACCATCTTTGTTACAGCAAATATATATTTCTTATCTGGTATGCAAGTGTTAGATGATTTGAGAAGTTGCAGTTTACAACACAAAAAGGGTGGCTATTTATAGCTACCTGTCAACGGAACCTGTCATTTACTAAGATAATTTGCCAAGTCTATTCTTATTTCTTCAAACTCAATTACTGAGTCTATTCTTATTTTCTTCAATTTATATTATAATGAATTATATATTATAATTACAATATTATATAATATTAAATAAAACTATTTTGGGAGTGGTCATCTGTTTTACTGTATATACATCACTACAACATACATAAGAATAGACACGTGGCAGTTTGAGCTCCTTAAGGGGAGATGTGATGTTTTCATAGACGGACCGGTCTCGCCAGATTAAGTCAACATCCAAAGTATTTTTCAAAGTCTAATTAACAAAACTGACAGATGACAATCTTATTTTTTAACATATCATGTATCACTTTTAAATCAATAGTAATCACATTGGTCATATGTCTCTTTCATCAAGCTTTTTGCCCTATTTGTCCGAATAGAATTATTCTCTATGTAAACAAAGGCATAAAGCGTGATCACTATCGACTGATGACTTCAAAAGTAGAGAACAATGCTAGGTTTCATAGACATTATGTGTAACGCCCCGAAATTTTCTCGTACCTACTTTAACGATTTTGTTGCACTCTTCGAATATTAAGTTATTTTTTTTAGCTAATATTAAGTTAATTTTTTTAGCTATCTTCAAAAAAAAAAAAAAAAGAAAGAAAGCTCTTAATATAAAAGTATCAATATTTCCAAACAATCTTGTATAGGAATTACACGAACATCAAATTTTGCTACATGATTTACAGTTGCTGAAAATTACACCCCAAAGATTTTCTATCTAGTATATATACTACACAATCTTGAAACTACAACCCTTGTGATGCAAAGCCCGTTCAACATGGTCTTGATTCGGCAATGTACAAGTACCTTCACCATCCAATCCACACAAACTCGCCTTCAATATCTATTATTTTGGAAATCATGAAGAAAACGTCAATAATAATATTCAGTGAGTAACATTTACACATGCAAGTCCCCCCTTTGTTGAAAGCATGCTTTGATTTGGGCCCGTTTGCACAAGATCTACTTACCTTGAGCACTCAAAATTTATAATCTTTAAGAATCGGATATAAGCATGAATGGCTTGGCTTGGCTTGTGATAGGCCAAATCGCAAGTGCACGATACCGTTCAAGTAGTATAGGACTAGAAGAGTCCCGAATGTCGATCCCACAGGGAAAGTTGTCACCTATCTCACTTGAGTCAATTTCACACCAATTGAATAAGGAAATTAAGAGTTTGTAAAAGAATAATGAGGTTGTTTAAACTAAAAGTTACATGCTCTATCTATTTTAATCTAAGAAACAACTCAAATTAATGGACTAGAAAATATATGAATGAAGGCGTTGAGACTCACAAATCCACACTAAACAGGTGTTCCAATTATGCAATCTCACTCATGACAATTCACCATCACGTACTCACAACCAGTTTCACAAGTTTAATTGAAAACCTCTCTCGAGCAAATTCAAATCTACCCAACCAAGTAAACCCACTATATCTCTATGTGAATTTCAACCTAGTTGAGTGCATTAATTAACAAGAAACCATTTTTGTGGTCACACAAATCATAAAAGTATATATCTATCTTCTATGCAATTTATGTTTCCTATTGAAGTGCTAAATTGGTGACTTACCTCTCGGTTTCCTCACAAATTCAGTAACGCAATTACAAGTTGATCAGGCTCATAAAAGGTAATTACATATCACAATAGAAAATAAGTACGCAATAACAATTAGAGTCATGAATGGGATTAACACAATTAAAACATGTCTATTACTTCATCGATTGTCTCAACAAGGAAAATTAGTTACGCATAATAAAAGAATTCATAACATAAGTATTCATAGAGTTTGAATACATGACTAGATTTTTGCAAAGAAAATACGAAGAATAACGAAGAAAATGTTTGCGCTAAACAAAGAACTCCGTTCTTCATTGCCTACACTCTTTCCCTACACACGCTCTTCCGATCTCCTTGCTCCAATCTCCTAGCCCTCAAGAATGATTTTCTATGATCAATCCCCCCCGTTTACAGAAGGGTTTTCGTTCTTTTATAGTCGGGGAGGCATTAGAACCCTAGAATGTGTCAAAAGGGCCCGAAAACGCGTAAACGGCGCCTCCTGATACGGGCCGCGGGTAGGGGGCGGTTTGCTTGCCTCGGCCTACCCGCCCACAGCAGAGAAATTGGCTAGGCCGTGGGTAGAGGGCGGTTTGCTTGCCGCGTCCACCCGCGCCCTACTTTCAGCAGGCGCGATTCAGTCCCTGATTTGACTTTTTCTTTCAGCAATGATCCTTTTTAGCTTTTTTCTTCATTTATACAAGTCCAAAACTTCTTGAATGCTTTACAAAGGTCCTCGAACTCTTCAATTACGACCCAAATAGTCTCTTTTAAGTTCTCTTAAAGTGCAATCTAGTCCTCAAACTTGTTGACATTGATCTTTTCACCCTAAACTCCCAAGTCATCACACTATATCTTGAATGTAAAGTCTCAATTTGGTTCAAAAATCATCCTTTTCATTTAATATTACTCTAGTTTGAGCTTTTCACCTATATGAACCATATCCACACAAATTAGGTAGAAATATACTCGATTTCATATAGAATTGCATAAGTTAAGAGAAGTATTTTTGCATATAAAACACACTTATCAGCTTGTAATACCGATCATAACACCCCGGGTATTAAAGAGTGTTATATATATTCGATTCTCGCATGGCTTGGCTTGTAATGTGGAGGTAAGTATCACTTAAGTGCAAACCATGAAAACTTTTTTGTGCTTATCATGAGCTTAATATATCATTTTGTACATGGTGAAGCTTCATGGCTTATCATATCAAAACATTTTCATGACTTAAGCATATAAATTAAACAAAAGGCATGTTTTA
>CAVNYN010209277.1:0-10012 GCA_963692815.1 Nyctanthes arbor-tristis
TTTTCTCCTTATCAAATACAACTTCTGATCCCCTTTTCAGGTTTTAATGGACTTTTTAGCATAAGTTTTGTAAGATAAAAGAGTCTGGTTTAACTAAGATAATTGAATATTCATTTTTTTCAACAATTTAAAGAATTAATATTTAGATAAATAATATCTCAAGACGTGTCACGTACTAGTTTAATTAAATAATAATAAATAAAAGTAACCACGTATTTTTAGAATTTAGAACATCAGTAAGTATTTTTGGACAAAGCTTAAGTTTCCAAATAAATGGGGCAATTTCTACTAAAATGTTTCAGTGGCTTAATTCGTTTAAAAAAATTAATTCAATTCATTTAAAATAAACCCTAAAATTTTTTATGTCGATAAATCCTACTCATTTGAAATAGTTTTTAATGGTTAAAATGTAAATGTTGGTTTAGGAATTGCGAGCGCCTGATCAACATGTGCTTTCTCATTGTGATTGGTGACATTCTTATCGTGCAAAATAATTTGGTGTAGAACTTGTTGTCTTTTGATTAACTTATACACTTATTAGCGAAGGATGTCGATACGCAAACACCTTTGAGGCCATTTTTTTGTGATAGGCTTCTCCAAAAAGGGTGGAATAAAGTTACCTATTTAGGAGGAAAACCATTTTTGCTTCGACATATTTTGTCAAATTCTACAAATTTCAGACAACAATATATACATATATATATACACACACACACACACACATATTAGTTAGGTAAAGTGCGTTGCACGTGTTTCATTTAATTATTTGCTAGAATTCGCATGGATTAATGACAAAAAGTACAACAAAAATTGTGACATAATATTAGAATGAAACAAGAGACAGAGTCAGCAACTTGATTGGCACTTATAGTCTTAATAAGTATGCAATAATATTCGTTGGCAAATGCACAACCAATTCGTATCATCTTTGAAACCATAAGTAAGATATGATTCATGTCACTTAAGTTGAACAGAGTTTGCATGATACTATTATAAATACAACTGAAACAGGCAGTACCAGAATCACATGCCACCGGTAGTAAGCTAATTGCGCTATTAACGTTTCCAGTGGGACAGGCCTCCTCACTCAAGTTATTAAACGAGGCAGAGTTAAGTGCACAACCATTGTTAGACATGTATTGAAACATTTGGAAAGCCTCTTGTGTGTATGTTCCATCTGCCAAAGACATTTAACAAGTTCAGCATAAGAGAGAGAATCTAAAAGCCAACATTTAGATGTAACGGTTGAAAATGACCTCAGATCATCCTCAAACTTCCCCATTCAGCAGTAAGCAATAATAAGAGCAGAATAAGTAGTGGAATTATTAGCCATGCGCTGCATGAACCAAACCAAGAAATCAAATTTCCGAACCTTGAATTTGAACAAAGCTTGACATTAATAGTAGAAAAATAGAATCCATCGACAACATAGAATAGAAAAGCCAACAAATAATGTTTACCAAAAGAATTGGTATTTATCTATCACCTTATGTTTGCCTTGATCTTCACTGTGCTTAATCTCACACTATAGTCAAAAGAGCTGATGATCTTTGCAGTTTTGTGATGTTGCCATTTCGTGTCCATCCTCGAAAGATCAAATGTTATTGATGACAATGGAATTATAACTAGGAATGCAATGCTGCCACACATTTCAAGACAGAAAAAACTCAACTTGTTATGAAAAATTTAATCAAGTAATTTTACTGAAAGTTGAAGGCATCATTTAGGGAGCCGAGTTTCAATTCCTATCTATAGAAACTATATACAAAACACGAAACAAAAGAGTAATGAATCCCATTGGAACTTCAAAAACCACTAGTATTCAGAACCCATTTTCCAATTCGTAGAAAGAAGAGTAATTAACTGAGCATAAAGTGTCTTTTGCAAAAAAAGGACCAAAAAAGCATAAAATTATCAGAAATTATGAAAATTTAATCAAGTCATTTCATTGGAACAATCTATCAAACACCTTGCAAGCTCTAGGTTTCATTATAATTGTTTAGCAAATCCAAATTATAAGTCTAGCCTAAACACTAAAACAAGGAACTAAAATTTGAAGGCATCATTTAGGGAGCTGAGTTTCGATTCCTATCTGTCGAAACTACAGACAAAACGCGAAACATGAACAAAAATCCCAAAATCTAAAATTAGGCAAAACAAAAATGATGGAAAAAGGTACCTGTAACTGATGGTTGTGAAGACCCAAAAGTACCAGAAGTAACGTGGGCTAACAGAAGCGGAAATCCAAGACCAAAACAATAGAAACAATAAAACAGTTCATAAAAATCTCAAATAGCAAAGAGAAAAATATGAAGAAAGAAAGAAGAACCAAATATTTCATGATAAATATATTAGTAGTACCTTCTCTGATACTGATATATTGGATTGAACTAAATCTAATATTTCACAATATACAATATTCTTTACACAGTTTTTGTGAATTGAACGAGGTTTTTCATCGTATGGTTTCATCAAAATTCGAATATCAATACTTCTTCTAGCTTTTGACAATGCAACATATAATTGACCATGAGAAAACACAAGCTCTAGTAAATATAAACCAATAAAATCTAATGTCTGCCCTTATGCTTTATTAGTAGTCATTGCAAAGCAAGGTCTGATGGGAAATTGTGTTCGCTTAAAAGGAATTTATCCTTTTTCACTTTCCAATGGAATGAATGGTATTCTAGGAAAAAAAAAAAAAACTCTTTTTCCACAATACTCACCTGTAGATATTTCTGCATCTATCACAGTACGTTGAAATCCTTTGCATATTAATCTTGTGCCATTACATAAACCTTCAGTCGGATTGATATTACGTAGCAAAATTACAGGATAATTTACTTTTAAAATAAGTTCGTAAGGAGGTATTCCATTAGGAGTCAATGTATTTAAAAAGTCTTCATGTATATTCTGTTCAATTTTATCAATCACCTCATCATAACTATAATATGTTACTTTTTCTCCTTCGAGTTGTTGTAGTAACAAGTTATTGATAAAATCAACTGTTTCATTCTTTGGTGTTAATATAATTCTATTTATCATTGAACAAATGTTCTCTTCATAGGATGCAATATTGGGAAACACTATATTAATCAAAGTTTTTAAAGAAGTTATTTCATCTTTAAAAGGAATAAGAATATTATCCATCAGCTTTATACTGCCACACAAATGGTGTTCAATTGTACCATTACCAATAGATAATTAATATTTAGAAAATGGAGCATCTAGATGCCCACGCATATCTTGAGTGAGAGAAAATTTTGTAAAAAATGGCCATAAATAAGAATATACAAGAGATGCTTTAATAATGTCATTTTTTATACCATTTTGAATTATAGATAAAATTTGTCTAAAATCACCACCAAATACAATAATTTTTCCACCAAATGGTTTCTCAACTTCAGTTATATCTTTTAATGATCTATCTAATGCCTCAATTGCATTTCTATAAATCATAGGCGCTTCACCCCAAATAATAAGTTTTGTCATAGCCAAAAGACGACCTAATACAGATTGTTTACTAATTGAACATACCATATTTGGAGTTATTTCTAGTGGTATTTTAAATTTTGAGTGAGCAGTACGACCTCTGGGTAAAAGTGAAGCTGTGATGGAGTTGCTAGTGCTATCATTTTGTGAGATCGAACTTTTGTTAATAATACTTTATACAAAAATGTTTTAGATGTACCTCTAGGACCATCAATAAAAAATAATCCATCTTCGTTATTTAAAACTTTAGCTATAATTGTATCATATGCAATCTATTGTTCACAATTCAATTTTTGAACAATTGAAGTATCTATATTATCTCAATAGTTTAGTGTTTCTTCAAGAATCATATTTGCTAATTTTTCACTTTCATTAACAAATATATTACATGGGACAATATTATATTCGTTAATGTTTTTCCTTGCTAAGTCTAGTATATTGTTTATGTACTCAAGTGTTTTCTGTTTAGCTATAGGAATGGACGTTTTATTCAAAACATAATCTTCAATCATATACTCTTTATAATTTAACCATAGTAATTTTGGATCATCTGGTTCACAAAAAAACAATATAGTAGCCAAAAGTAGGCGCAAGGAAGAAGGCATTTGATAATATATTGCTTCAACTAAACAATTTCCACAATTTTTATCATCATTTAAGAGGACATGCATAGAAGCTGTTTCTCGAAATGTTTTAAATTGAAAACCATTGATCACTTTAAAAACATCAACAGACGTAGCACCTTTAATATGATTTAATAATACTCTTAAATAGTATCTTTCACCTTCATTGGGGTTTGCATTAACAATACCCCCAATAACATTTTTATTTTTTCTAGTATGCCAAAAATGACCTTGTGCATCCCAAACAAAGTGCATAGGAAAATCTTTATAGTGAACCCATTGGAAATTCCCGAATGGAAGATCGGAAGAGCACATAACCATGGATTTTGTGGGTGGACTCCCCAGATCACTGAGGGGACATCAGGTAGTTTGGGTAATTATTGATCGGTTGACAAAATCGGCCCATTTTCAGCCTGTCAAGATGACTTACAGTTTGGAATAGTTTGCTCAGATATATGTGAAAGAGATTGTGAGATTACAAGGAGTGCCAGTTTCAATAGTTTCTGATAGATATACTAGATTTACTTCTAAGTTTTGACAAAGCCTACAGACAGCCATGGGAACCCGACTAAAGTTCAGTACTGCTTATCATCCACAGACAGACGGTCAATCAGAACGTACCAATCAAGTGTTGAAAGATATGTGTTAAGGGCATGTGTGCTAGACCTTGGTAGGGACTGGGAAAAGCATTTGCCATTGGTTGAATTTGCATACAATAATAGCTACCGGTCAACCATTGGTATGGCACCCTACGAAGCTCTCTACGGAAGGAAGTGTAGATCGTCTGTCTATTGGGAGGAAGTCGGAGAAAAGAAAGTTTTGGGTTCGGCGCGAAGAGACAGTGAAGGATGTCGAGAAAATTAAGGAAAGGATTAAACAAGCTCAAACAAGACAGAAATCGTATGCCGACAAGAGGAGAAAGGATTTAAATTTCGAAGTTGGTGAAAAAGTCTTCCTAAAGATAGCACCAATGAAAGGTGTGGTGAGATTTGAGAAGAAAGGCAAACTGAAACTGAGATTTATTGGGCCCTTTGAAATACTTGAAAGGGTCGGTAATGTAGCCTACATGCTAGCTCTGCCCCCAAAGTTGTCAGCAGTTCATAATGTATTCCATGTCTCTATGTTAAGGAAATATGTGTGATCCCAGCCATATAGTCAATTATGCCAATTTGGATGTCAAGAAAGATATGTCTTATGAGGAGCGGCCGATGGCCATATTGGACAGGAAGGTGCATACCTTGCTGAGTAAACAAATCCCCCTAGTGAAGGTCTAGTGGAGTAGACATGGAAAAGATAAAGCAACATGGGAATGAGAGAGAGACATTCTGGAGATGTACCCAGAATTTATAGAACAAGTTAAATTTCGAGGACGAAATTTAAATTAAGCGGTGGAGGTTGTAGCGACAGGAAAAACAATTTCTGTAGATAGATTTTTCATATATGTTTATATTTATGAGTTCACTGTCTTATGCATCCCTATATGTATAACTCACTGCAAACTCTTTGGCAAATTCATACGCAAACAATCATCTCCATTTATCATGTATAACACAATCATATGGTTAGTTTATTATATATCTATGAACTCACATCCATTCAATGCATGAAATAATGAGAACTATTCAAGAACCGAGAGACCGGTTCATGGGTCATCTTTCAACCTTAATATCAAGCCATAAAACTTATATCTACATGTTCCTCTCGTCATCTAGAGCACAAATATACAAGTTTCATAGCCTAAAACTCACTATCTTACTAGAAACTAGCAAAACCCATTTTGAACCATCGATGCCAAATAACGCTATTCATGTCTTTATTTATATAGATGTGTAGCTCTCGAGATAGAGAGTATTTTTCTATATTTATATCTTCAAATCGACAAAGAAAAGCCAACCTTTAATCCTTCAACAGAGCCTAGAGAAAACGTTCACGGCGGGGACCTTATTTTGTAAATTTGGCAAAGTTTTTAATTGCATTACACATCCTCAACTATGGAAAATGTATAAGTTAGTCCCTATAAAATTTAAGACAAATAAACTGAATTATAACATTCTGAAATCGGTTAGTTGCCCCTAATACCTCCTGAAGCCTATAATTTGGTACCCAAAACCTCAAGAATTCTTCAATTGAGTACTAATAAACTTTCAAAAGTTGCAATCTAGTCCCTAAAGTTTTATGTAACAAGGAATTACCTTTAAAAGCTTTAATAATTGATTAATTCAATTATTTTAACACTTAATAACATTTGATCAAATTACTAACGCTAATAATACGCATCAAAGCATTAAATAAAGTGTACTAAAGTATATGTTTATAATCAATTTTGTTAGACGAGGGTGTCGTGACTTTCACAACGTAGTAGCTTCACATCAGCTCGTTTCTACTCCACTTATCAAAGATTTCAGGTGGGGAATTATATGCAATGTGGTTTATATTAACTAAGTCCTTGCCTTGTGTGTGATTTTAGTATGTTAAATCCTTGTCATGTTATCTATAGTCGCCAGGAACCGTAAGTGGTTTGGGGTCGAATGCGAACCCTTAGGTTAGCCCACAGAGCATATTTTAATATTTGCGCGCAAATGACTATCAGGGATCCTTAAGTGGTCCGGAATCTAATTCAGGTTCTTGGATTTATTTCGCAACATAGTTCAATAGACCTCTACAGTTTCAACTGTTTTCTATAGAATGATTTTACATATCTAATTTGCATATTTGGTTTGGACTTAGTTGTTGTGTACCCCCACTGAGTATACTTGTATGCTTACTCCATCTTTAACATTTCAGATTGAGGAGCTCGGTGGTGGCAAGGTGACGGCAGAGGAAACTTGATTTTTAATTAACAACAATATCATCTACTATACTGCTATTTTACGATATTTATTTAACAGTTGAACTTCGTTTTCTAAACCTTGGCAGCTTTATATGTTTGTTAGTTGTAGCGACCCGAAAATTTTTAGAAAAATTAATTTTATTAAATAATTTCGCGTCGCTATAATCTCACCAAATTTTTAAGTTGTTTAAGTTCGCGCTCGTCTAGTCAAATATTCTAAAGCTTGAATAAAATTTTATAGTAAATAATTTATTTTCTAAAAGCTCCAAATATTTTATAGCAAACGAGTTTTATTACAATCATTGTATCCTAACTCGACTTGTCTTAGCCTTTGTTATTGTTTTGAATTCATTCAACTTCGATTACCAGTACATATGAAAGTTCATATGCACTTAAAAGTCCAAGTCCCGGTCGAACTAGGAGATTGTAACTCAAAACCTATAAACAGCCCAAATCATTTTATATTATAATTCAGCTATTGTTTTTCAAACAAAATCCAATTCCTATAAATGTACCTACGAAATTCTATTCGAAGCACGTACCAAGAAAGCAAACTCTTTGAAGTTTCATTGAGCAACAGTGAAATTCCTTTCCACATCTCCTAGTTAGCTACAATCTACCATCTACAAGAAACCAAAGTGAACTAGGAAAACTCAACTACAGCCTATAAAATTTGGCCCTTTTCTTCATATGTTTTTACACATAAATTTCCAGTGAATTCACGAGACGAGTCGGTATATTTTTCTCTTCCATCCACTGTCGTCTTTTGCCTTTCCAGTAGGAACAAACAGAGATATACACCTTATACATAACACACACATACAACCATATAGATACATAAGTATACACATTTACACACAGCATACGTCGCCTCCCCCACTGCACCACCGGCCAACACTCATCACGGTCGGAGTTCACCCGAAAATTTTCCCACACAAACACCCTCGCTGCCGTCGGCCACCATCACCCCCACGGCAGTGACACAGACACACACACCCAGACAGCCCTCACGCCCACGGCACCACCATCATCTCCCTCACACAGCAACACCATCAAACCAACACCATTCACTCTCGGCAAACACCTACAGCCACACTACCGCCGCGACCCCATTTTGACCCGAGCCTCAACCACCGCGCTACCCTCTCTCCACATGAGCCATCGACCTATATTACCCAATTCACCTCCATTCCCGCGGCCACACCAAGCGAACCCAGTGCTCGCAGGAACCGCGACCTCAAGCCGGAGCCACACGCTCCACCCTTACCACATGAACCCAAGCTGAGACCCTCCAATCCCAGACCGTCTTGGCCAGTCGCGGAACTTTCTGCCGGCCGAGACCTCGACCAAACCCAGTCCCCACCCATCGTTCACCCTCTTTCACCGTCGCCGAAATCCCTTTCGTCGGCTTCAATCGCGTCGTGCCCAGTCGCACGCTTTTTGGTTGAAAAAGAAACCCACACCCGATTCCCCTCTATTTGTCTCGGCCAAACTGAGCAAGAATTGGGGATTTATATTTTGTTAATTTTACACCCGGGTCCCCAATGTCTGACTATGTTTAAACCAGTCCCCGGAGTTCTGGATTTATATATTTCGGTTCCATGGTTTTCAATTTAGCCAAATAGGTTTCCTAACTTTCAGATTTATGTATTTTAGTCCCAAGATAATTACAGTGTCCAATTTTAGTCCCTAAATTTTGAGTATATTTTAAATTAGTCCCAAGATTTTTGGTCTTATCAGTTTCAGCCCCTAACCTTTTGAAAAGCGTTATGTCAGTCCCAAACTTTTTAGTCCCGATCCTACACTATTTCAGTATTTCAATTTAGTCCCTAAAGTTTATTTCCCTTTTTATAAAGTGTTATTTCTTTCATACTAAAATAATTTATTTTATTTTCACTAGACGAGGCGCGAAGAGCAATAGACGAGTAGATTTCTCTTAAAGTAGCTCAACTCACAAGCTTAAGGTAGACTCTAAATTTATAAAATATTTTCTTAAAGTATTGCGCATTATTAATTGATTTATGTGATAAATGTTATGTGAAAATATGTGATTCCAAGAAATTTTGCATATTATTATATGCTTAAGAAAGAATGCATATATGCTTAAGATCTCTTTATGATACGCGTATCTGCTTTAATGCATAAGAACAAGAATATCTATTCTCTAAGACAAGACAAGATCCTTCCAAGGAAGAAAAAAAAGAAAGAATTATTTGCATGTTTACATGTTACGTTTATTGTGTGAATTGATTAATATGCGCTAGAGTCTACTGAGTATATTTTTATACTCATTCTTTCAAACTAACACTTTCAGGTTCTGGAGCCGGTGGCGAGACGACGGACGAAGGCTACTAGAAACATAACTTGGAATTTATATTAAATGTTTCTAGGATTTCAGACTATTCCTTTATTTGACCGTTAAAACTCCACTTATTTTTAGACAAGATTCTCTATTATTCGTTAATAAGATTTTCCGCATTTAATTATTTTGTTATAAGTTCCGCATCTTAAGCTAATGTTAAAGATCAGTTAGCATCCCAAGTTCTTAAATTTGGGGTGTTACATTAGTACTCTTAACTCAAATTGATGAATAAAGTTTCCACGTTTATTTATAAGTTTTGAGTTTTACAAAATAAAGGTAAGCACATTTTGTGCTCGAGCGGCATGATTGTAAAGATTTGAAAGGTCAAATGCTAGTTAATAGAATTTGGGGCGTTACAATTACCCTTGGTCAAATGCTTGTGGCGTTCTAAGTTAATAGAATTTGGGGCATTACAATTACCCTCGGTGAATGCACAAGTCAATCCCACCGCAAAAGGAAGAGAAAGAGTGAATAATCCTAGCAAGAAATAATTCACTGGATGCTTCTAATAGTAGCGAAATCTAGCCCTATTTGTCACAGATGTCACACAACTTCAGCAGCAAAGTTGAGTCCGAGTGCGTAAGTCGGCAGTAAAGCGCAACCGCGCATAGACCAGTGCTCGACAGCACTATTTGGTGACCCAAATCGCCGGCGATGGGGGTTGATGTAGAGGTTACTGTTGCGAGAATTTTCTTAGTATATAGA
>CAVNYN010209296.1:0-10830 GCA_963692815.1 Nyctanthes arbor-tristis
TCTCTTCCGTACTATCTGTTACCAATATCTTCCTTTCTATCCAATGTGGAGAATTCTCTCGCATGCATGCGGCAAGTTTACTTAGGATTAAGATAAATCGCTGGTGGCATTCTTGTCATTGATGTGCATAGATTTGAAAAGATGTAGAAAAATTACATTTAATCCGAACTATTTTTAGTGTAGTTATTGTTTTCTTTGCCTGGCCTTTCGGGTTGGGTTGGGGTGGGGTGGGGCAGGGAGGAGAGGAATTTTAACATAGCTACTTATATGAAGTTACTGCATCCTACTTCAATTTGAAGCATAACATGAGTCCAATGCCGATTGTACTACTTTTTTGGTCAATACAACTTTGTGAACTATTAGATCAGTGGATCAGTTCTGTGATTCCTTCTACACAATCTGAGACATTTTTCCTTGTCTGTTGCGACTGACAATCATAAGTTAGTCTTTCCGCCATTGATTTTAACTATCAGAAACTGTTGAACACTTGTGCATTCAGGCATCAGATTCTGCAAAAAAAATTTCTCTACTTTCACTTCTGCGGATTATGATCCGTTTTTATCATACATATGCTACCTATTTATTGAAACTTGAGTTATTTTCCTTTACACATACTTCAAATCATGTTGTTTTTGTTGTTTGATCAAGACGAAATGCTTTTTGGAGCTCTGAGATGTTAATTTTAACCTTACTAAATATGATGTGAAAAATTGGAGAAACAGGCCAATCCTTATGGCACCAAAATTTGGTTATGATGATGGTTCTAGTTCAAACTTTGATGCTTCCCTCGTGCTTGCAACCATGCTGGCATCACAGCTCAGTGGTGTGAATCCTACCAGCCCAGCGGCAGCAGCTACTGCCTCTCATGGAACAGAGGCTGCAGCACAGGATAGAGCTAGAGGAAATGCATCTGAGCATCCATCTGATTACACCAGAATATGGTCTGAACTATCAGGTAACAGAGCTTAACTTTTAAATTCTAAGACTATGAAGCTCGTGTGGTTTCATAAACTCCCAACTGCCTACAGGAAGTGCTGCAAAAAGCAGTAATGGTGCTGAAGATAGGCAAGTTCTAGGGGAGAGAAATCAAAGGTCCAATGAGCAGAGGACAATTCAGGGAATTGGGGCAATGCACATTTCGAAAGATGAACATGCCGCAGGAGTGCTGGGGGTCATGATGAGTATCCTGATAAATTTTATCTTTTTGGTGTTGCTGTGCTTTTAAAATAGGTTTTAGATTTTTTATGATGTTATAATACTTTAACAGAGGGAAGCAAAGATATGAAGAGTCTTATACAAAGAGCTAATACCCACATGCTTTCACTGTGCTTAATGGTGGGAAAGGCTTGATTAGCTCCAAACTCTAGTACTGATGTTAACATTCGTAATGTTGCAGTCTTGGCTTTCTCATTTAAACTTGTTATGTGCACATATCTTTGTACCGCTCAAAGAAATGGAAAAGAAAGGTTTCATAGACTCAGGCTTAAGCGTTTAGCCATAAGAAACTATACATGGATAGATGCTTATCTCAATTCCATGCTGCCAGTTGTTATATAAGACACATCTGCACAATGAAATAGATCATTATCAGTTTGAGATCTCTTGAAAGTGATGTGGTTTTAGGGCCAGGGAACCAAACTGGGAGACTGCATAGCCTGTCTAGAAACTGTGCCATAAATGATATATGATTGTTTGATTTGCATATGATGACAAAGAAAAATGATAACTTTCACTAATTTATGTAGCATCGTCAAGCAATTTGTGATGTTCTGTGAACATGAAGAAGCTGGGAAGTATGGCTTTTTAGCATTTCTAGTAGTGAGGGGAAAAAGAGGAAAAGGAGGGTGGAAAAGCTAAAAGTGGGGCCAAATTTGGCCCCTCCTTTAGGACCCCCTCCCACCCAACATGCAAAAATTTGGGATTTTTCCCTTTCTTAATTATTTAGCATGGTTGGGGAAAACCCAAATTTGGGTTTCTTCCCCACTAGAAATGCTCTCTTTAGGTGTGTTCTCTCTGCAATAAGAATGTGGATGCTCTGACAGTGATACTGACTTTCAGAAACACAGTCAAAGTAAGTCATAAGTACATGATGATACACTTTAAACTGCCTAGTTTCCTCGACTGATTGCATTAGCTATCATTCCAAGCAAACGGATAATGCTGAAGAGCCTCGAGGTTAGTTGCAACGTTCATACCTTGCCTTGTTCATTATTTTTTCTTTAATTATTTTGTCTATTTTAAATCAACCATGATTTCTTTTGATATTAGACGGGATGGAAATGAATGGCCATGCTTTCTCACAACATCATCTGAGTAACTGGGTAGACGCCGACGACGAAGATGATGAAGGGGATGAGACAGACTTGTGTGTGAACTCAACGCCTCCGTACCATGAAGAATGATAGCTTTTTTTTCATGCAAGCTTTATCTCGTCCAGAGTGAAGATGGGTACTGGTTTTTATTATTATTTTAGACTCATCAAGACAGTTTAATACCTACACTTCCAGTAGCTCAAGTTTGCGCTTTAAAATAAATATAGTGCTTGTCTAAAATTAGAACAACAAAATACTGGAGGAGCGGGTGTCACTAGGTGATTTGTTTATGATTTTTTCATTTATGTAAGTTCCATTCCCCCCGCCCCGCGGGGGGGGGGGACAGATCCTCAGTGGAAATATTCACCCTCGTTTTGTGGATTAATATCCAAACAGATCTGTTCTCTTTCTTTCACAATTAAATTTCGAACTTGTATCTCTGTGCAGTCTAAACCAAGAGTTCGGTGAATTATGGAGACTCAATGAACTTGCTTAAGTTGGTTATGAGTTATGACATGAAAAAGAAAACGAAGAGGTACGCTTTGCTTGCTTGTGGCTTTGGTATTAGCTATTCTTCCTATTGCTATTAAGGTTGCTACTAGTAAATTTGAAAGAACATTAATTGCAATGTAACCATTTGAAGGGTCGTGCAGTTGAGCTGGATGAACAACTTGATTTCTATTAGCATGCTCATTCCAAATAGAGACTGTTCAAATTAACTACATTTATATATCTTTTTTCAAACCAATTACTTTTATATATCTCGTAAGACTTACATATAAATATAATAGATAAATCTTAAAGAAGGGTGTGGTAGGTAATTTGTAAGAGGACACTGACTAGTTGGGTTAACAACGGTAATTGGTGAGGTGAACTTTTGAGGTCCAATTTAAAAATGTTGTAATTCTCTGAATTTTTTTAAGAAAGGTGTGGGTCCGTGTTAGAGGAAATCACCAGTGGTTTCTTGAAATTTACTTTAACGTGGGCTCTTTTAGCAAGGAACTCATGTCGGTTTCTTGGAAAAGTTCATAATTCTCCCTCCCAATTTTTTATACTATGGACGCAAGTTACCTATTAGATCTTAGCAAAAAGTTTTGGGCAAGAATTTGAGAATTTTAATGAATTTTGAATGGCACAGCAAATTAACAACTAAAATCTTGAAATATTTAATGACGAGAAAGTTCAAAATGTGACTTGCGCAAAATATGAGCTCTCAAAAACTTATCTTATTCAACGGTTAATACAGAGTGATGTTCATGACATCCCAGTTGAAGTTCTTTCGTGCAAGGATGGGGTGTCATGAACCAAGAGTTTCTGGACATAAATAATTTTAGGATTATTTTTCACTTTTGGTCTCCAAAATTTCAATTTTGACACAATTTTGTTCTTGTTTGTTTTTCCTTCGTTGTCTCCAATCTTTTGACGTTGATACAATTGTCTCCAATCTTTTATAAACTCAAGCGTGGTCCCTTCCATCAAAATTTTCATTAAAACATGTTAGTGAGGGGGTAAAATGAGTATAAAATTTGAGTAATTTCAATTCGTCCCCAACCTTTCATTCAACATAATTTTGTCCTGATTTTCTTTATTTTATTCTCAACTTTTAAATATTTACGTATTACGTTCCCAATATCAAGTTGTCCACTATGGTTGATTAGTGAGATATTAATTGGTTTTATTTAGGCTAAATGTCTAATTGTGTTTCTTCTCTCAAAAAAAAAAAAGTCCAATTGTGTTGTTATGATTAACATATTTAGTTAAAATAAAACTAATTAAACACAACTGAAAAATCTTGATGTTAATAATGTAATACGGGAATATATGAAAGTTGATAATAAAGCAATGCAAAAAGAAAATAAGGATCAAAATTGTGTCTAATTTGAAAGGTCGGGGATGTAGAGTTAAATCACTTAAAACTTATTTCTATCTTGCCTTTTATTAACAAGTCGTTTTAAAGGGAAATTTTATGGAAGGGACAAAACATGTGGATTTATGAAAGATCGGAGACAATTGTGTCGAAATTGAAAGATTGGGGACAAAAAGGAGAAAAACAAAAGAATATGGACAAAATTGTGTCAAAATTGAAAATTTTGGGACGAAAAGTGAAAATTACCCATAATTTTTTCAAGTATTTTCTCTTAAGAAAATACCCGGGGTTGATTTCTTTAACTTCCATAAGTGTAATTATGATTTTTCAACCTTCAAAAGCAATGATTTAAATATGTAACGATTTAAATATGTAACCAACATATTGTTATTGGAAAGAGTGAAAGAGTATATGGACGTTTACCTTACACATAACTTTTAATAGTGGAACTGATTTGGCGTTTCTAATGTATATAAAAGTTGTGTACAATCTACAGTATAAAAAAAAATCTCTTACCAGTCAACTTGTTGCGTGAACTAATTAAAAATAACCTCTTTTGCGCTTTATTTGCCACATGTGATGTGTCCCACTCAATTTATCCGTGTCAATTAATTGGTAGAATAAGTTACTAACGTATTTGTAAGAGATCGTAGTTGTTACCATTTATATATTGACATTTATATACCACCAGTAGAAAGTACGTGCTTTGCACGTCTAATGTAACTGATGAATAACAATTGCAACATAATCGAAGTAATAAATCATTAAAAGACAATTTTCATTTTTAAAAGTTAAAGACAAAAATTTTTGATCCCATATTACAAAATTTTAATTAAAAAAAAAAGAACTAAACGTTATAAATTGGATGATTAAAGAATGTTTTTAATTATTCACATCGCAATAAAGAAGTAAAAATGCACGAAATGTAATTGAAAATGTTCTAATAATTTTAATATAAGATTGATGTTAGTTTTAAAAGAAAGGTTTAGATTAATTAAATTTTTTCTAAATAACAAAATGATTGATTCAGTTTAAATTGTGCTTTCTCCTTTTTAATTCTTTTTATTAATTATTATTAATATTATATAATAATCACTAAAAATATGTAATAATTGTATATTTTTATATAACTATTATTTATATTAAGTCTATATTAGAATTTTAACTGAATACCCCCCTCTATCTCCCCTTGTATCAACCAAAAAAAATACGAAAGAATTTTACTTGAATAATAAGTGTTTTATGGGTTAAGAAATGAAAAGCCAAACAAGAAGTATTGTAAATGGTCTACTTAATGATTTTTTCCTAAAATATTCATTAATGGATGAATTAATACGGAATTAATAATGAGAAAATAAAAAGGCACAACAAAATTTTGATACACGCAAAACCATGGAGCCCAATAGTTTTGTTTTATTGTGTAGCAACACACTCCGGATTCGACTCATATTATTAGCATGTTGCTACTTTGGGTTTAATTAATTTAATTTGTATCGAAATTCAATATAATTTGTCATAAGGAAGGTGTCAAGAATTCAAAACATATGGAATGGTGATATAAAACATTGCTAGCACAACCTTCAAGGGACAATGCATGAAAAAATTTAAGAATCTAATAAATGTACAATATTTTAGAACTAAGAAACATGTTAAAATCATTTATTCTTAATTGATTGTTTTATAAAATAAAATAAATTCGAGATTAATAATTTTTTAAGCTATAATTGAATTTTTTTTTTTTTTCATGACTCATTTTTTTGTGTGATTTGTTAGGTTAATTAGAGGGGAAAGAAAGGTAATAAATAGTTAAGGTTATTCTAGACTGTTAATTATATTATAGAAGAGTATAAAAGGTAATCAAAAGTTTCCCATATATCTAGCCTTTTAATATACTAGTTACCGAAACGTGCATCGCGCGTTATATGTTACAATAAATATATGTGAGATATGTAATTTTCATTAGAATATCTTATTATGAAAGAATTTCTTTATATATAATATTTTTTGTCAACATCAAACTTTTTTGGCTTTTCTCTTGATCTCCAATACTTTTGTTTGTCTTGAAACTCCACGTGAAAACGCAACATATAGTTTTCTATGTGGGAAAACATACTTTGAAAGATATATTCTAACATGAGATATAATTCGTTCTTATGCCTTGTTGGCATTTGTCTCAGCAGTAAATATAGATAATAGGGAATCAACGACCCATTAATTATCAAAAGCGAAATTTCTTATAGATACATGTAAATTTTGAGTTTGGAAATCAAAAAGATATTTTCATAGCAGTAATTTCTCAAATTGATGAAACTTATGAATTTAAGAAATATTGTACTGATTTTACATTATTGACATCACTGCTTCACTTCTATACAGGATAAGCCTTTTTTCTTTAAACAGTTTTTGAGCTATGAAAGTTTGAATTTATTTCTCTAATGCTTCCATTTTGAATTTTGCAAGTATTTCCTTTTCGAATCGCATTGCCTCACCGAACATTTGGATTGTATTACCAAATAATGTGGCTTAGATTTTGTTAACCTATAAAGACACAAAAAGAAATGAGCTAGTATGAAAAAGAATTGCTAATTAGATAATAGTATAGTGATTGAAAATATAAATTAAAAGTATTACCTCTTCATCTATTAAAATCAATTTTCGAACTTGAATAGGACAGTTTACACTTGTGTAGTTTTTTAGTTGATGCTGACAAAGACATTTTGCTATTTCAATTAATTAAGAAAAAATATAAGTTGGATTTATGTTTCAATATTTTCAGATTTATTTGGATCTTGATCATTGATTATAATGGGTGAAGTATGCATGAATTGATGAGATATAAACATTGATATTGTGGCAATTACATAACATTAAAATGATTAATTATAGGATAACCGCATGTAAGTTATAAACTCTTTAACATAATTAAATATAATAATTATTTTATAACATACATTCGTCTTGACAATGGAATTTGGATGAAATCAATGATTAGTTTTTTTTTATTTTATTTTTACAGTTGCAATGTTTAATTTTATATCATTTATGTGTATTATATACATATTAAAAACGTAAATTGATATTAAGACAAAAATTCAAAATTAAATCAATATTGTACAACTTTGCTCATGAATTTTACACATTAAAAAATATATAGATCAAGATTAAAATACAAAAATATATATGTTTTTCCATTTAACTAAATTTTCAATCTACTAACTTACCTTGAATTGAAAGTGTAATATACTATTTTGTTTATTATTGATCTAAAGTCAAAAAGGTATACTCACCTATAAACCTAGAAACTTAGCTTAAATTGAAATTGTAATATATACAATTTTGTTTATTATTGATCTAAAGTTGAAAATGCATATTCACATAGCACAGTTGCACTATGAAATTAAACGGAGAAAAAATAGTCACAATATGCATTAACTGAAAAAATTACATAATTACTGACGTCGAGCTCTTATTTAATTTTCATGCTAGTATCAGCATCGAGGTTTTATTTTACACATTTTGGATTAGTCGAGACAAAAATTAACATATCATTTCTAAATAAAGCAAATCTCGTGATCAAGAATTTTGTGCACAATGATTCTTCCACATTTGTTAGGTGAGTATTAACGTCGAGGTCTTATATTGCGCATTTTGGATTGGTAGATACAAAAATTAACATATTACCTCTAAATAAAGCAAATTTTGTGCTCAAGAATTTTATGCACTGAGATTCTTGCGCATTCGTTATGAATGAAAAAAAACTTAACATCGGCTGGAACGAAATGATTGTTATTTAATTTGTTTTCTGCTTGGAATTTTGAAATGAAGTGCTAGATAGAACTCTGTAGTTCAATTCTTTTAGGATTAGGATTATGTGATATAATATGATTGGACTGGATGACTTTAGTGGTGTTGAATTGTATGATAAAAATTAGGGAGAAAATAGAATAAGCTATTGGAATGTAATAATATAGTGAATAAATAAGATGAAATAAAAATTAATGGATAATATAGGAATTAAAGAAAAAAATTAGAGACAATGTGGAATCCGAATGTTTTACATAGATTCCACTTTTTAATATATAAATAATAACTAGACATTTAAACGTGCAACTCACGTTGTATGACACGAAAAATATGTGTGGCGGTATATGATTTGGTAAAAATGTGTTCATAAACTCTTCTTGGTAATAATTTGTATCATCAATTGTTTTGTCAAAACTCACGAATTTAATTTAGTGGAGATGTGTAATGACAATTACAATTATTAATTTTAAAAACTTACAATTTATCACATTAATAGAGATTAAAAATAATAAATATCACGGTGAAGAAATTGAATGTAATTAAGCACATTAATTGAAATTAACAAACTCTTAATGTAATTAAGATGGAGTATAAAATGGTGTGTAATCAATATTTGGACGCAATATGGAGGGTAAAAAATGAGGGCGATAAAGAATAATGGCAAAATAGGAATGAATAGAAGAATAAAAGGATAAAATTAGAAACCAAATGTTTTACACACATACCATCTTTTATATATCTAGCGTACATATTTTTGGACATATGCAAGGGGAAGGATAGGGGAGGTGAATTAGGGGAGCAATTGGTGTGGTTGGAATCTAAGCACTTAAATATTCAATCACTACAACACAATCTGGACCGCCATATTATTTATATAGTTTATATTTGATTTATGAAGATTGAAAAATGCATAATGGATAAAAAAAGGAAGGGATGGTTGCTTATTGGTAAAAATATTATATTAGGGTGTTGCAATAATCTTGATAAACAACTAATAGTTGTGTGATTTTGATTAAATACTAAAAGTTTGGTGTTGTTACAAAATATTATGTGACTTGTGTAGAAGTACGCCACATGGATTTGAAATATACAGTAAGGTTCTTGAACATTTACAACTAACTACTTATATGATTTGTGAGGTGATAATTTGCTCACGTTAACGGCTCATATTATTGTCTGATGGCTTCATGACACCATATGTATGGTGGTTAAAACACTACTAATTGATTGTGCACATCAATGAGGCATGATACATTGGATCAAATGACACCGTTCAATATAATATTTTGCTTAAAATTCATAATTTCATATGAAAGAAATTGTCATTTATCAAACGTTGATAAAAATTTTTAGGGTAAAATTTTGTCCCACCAAACAAAAATCTACGTTCAATCTCGTCGCCTCTTCCTACTCCCACGCAGGTACAAGCCTCCCATCACATCACGCCTCCTAGGCACCGCATCGTAGGGGAGTAGAAACGAGAGACGCTAGGACAATTATAGGAAGAAATTGTTGGGGCCATTTTCAGTGGTCCTTTGAAAACAACTCCCAGAAACAAATTCTTTTGATAGTCAGAGATGTGCTAGTTACTTTTACCCACTTACTTGTTAGGTGACTTAGTGTATGTAAATATTTTTTTTTATTATTAAAATTTAAAAAAAAAAGATCAGACATTTTATGAGCAAAAAAGTTACATTTAAACATATTAAGTCACTTAACAAATAAGCTGGCAAGACAAAGAAGCATTTTTCCTCAAAATGACATTGTTGGTTGGGTATTTCAAAATGATTTATAAATACTTTGTGATTGTTAACAAGACTAATAGATTTGACGATTTGTTTAAAATGTGAAAATATCGGGAAAAAAAGGAAAAAGAAAAAAGAGAGAAATTTGAAACTATAATTTATTATGATTTTTAAGAAAGAAGCGGTCAAAAAAGATATGTCTAGAATTTCATTTTTTCCTTTTTCTTTTTAATTTTCATTTTTGATTGACTAATTATATCTACACCACTCAGTTTACTAAACACATTACATTTTTATTAATGTGAACACATATAATCTTTGTTTCTTATAGTATTTAAGCCCTTAAAAGTTCTTGCTATATTTTTTCTCTAATTTTTTATTTAACTATCCTCTTATATTTTTAACGATCAACTACATTTAATATTTGATTTGTATATCTTAAAATCATATAAAAATACTTAGTTATGTATAATTAGACATTACATTTTGTTTATATAAAAATTTTAAGTAATTCCCTCAATGAGAATTTTAGAAGTAAGATATCATTTGATACAAAATTTCATTATAATAAGATGTTAAAAATTAAAAGTAAAAAAATGACAAAAAAAGTTAATAATTGAAGTGTAAATAATTAAAAATATAAAAAATAATGAGTATAATTAAAATGAAGTGTGATTAATACAAGTTGTCAATATAACCACCTTTTTTATTTTCCAAAGTTGTTTATGAGGAAAAGTTGACAAATCACTACTGTTCAAGTCAAACAATATATATGGACATATAATAATAAAAAATAAAATAAAAGAAAAACGTAATGTGCGATGTGAAAATTTTACAGGTCATAATCATAAGAAGAAACAGCTGGCTTCAGATAATGTCCAAATCCAAATACTAATTAAAAACTAAAATATTAATTATTATTATTATTATTATTTTATTGAAAGAAGAGAGAGGAAAAAAATTGTCCTTAAAAAAAAAACAAAAAATAAAAAAACAAAAACAAAACAAAAAACAAAAAGAAAAAGAAGAGAAACTTGTGTGCTACTGCTCTATCAGTTGAGTTCAATGGACTGCTAAAACGCGGAATCACCGAATTTAGTGA